>BSBK01009177.1:677500-739482 GCA_027943335.1 Chamaecyparis obtusa
GTGAAGAGTTTATTTTACTTCATAATTAGGAATATAATCAATAGACTTATTCCAATCTCTTGTACTATTTTAGAAGCTTTTCATAGAGTATATAACAATTTAATCATCAAAATTTTATCCTATATTTAATCTATACTCGTTAATACATTAAAACCATTCTAGGTTCTCATTAGGGAATTATTTTTAATTATTTTATTTATTTATTTTACTTATGGTCATCTCTACCTCTTTGGATAATTGGACTTAAGTCATAAATTGAACTTGGATACTTAATAAATAATAATAATCACGAAGTTAGACTTTTACAAAGTTGAGTAAATGTAAATTTTGAAAGGGTTAGTGTATTAAATATTTTAATATAAAAATATTTGATATTTTCATTTTGAAAAAAAAAATAAAAATTGGTTAAAAGAATTTTGAATAAATCTCATTAAAATGTGATTTAGTACTTATTGTACAATTTAAATTTGATAAATAGATGTTATTGAAAATAAATAGGAAAATAATGTCAAAAACATCTTTTTCATCTGGTCTTTGATTAAAATTGTATAAATGGGAAACTTGAGATCATCACCGTTAAATTTCATTCAAATTTATAAGTTGTAATTTAGTTTAAATGGGGTAAATTTTAGATAAATTTAAATTGATAGGTTATATTTTATTTTATTTTCCCATTCTTTTGAAAAGCAACACTAAATTATTTCGTTAAAATTTATTTATTTGACATCATCGAAACTTTAGAACTTAAAATTTGTATTTCTCTAAATAATTTTATTAAACTTTATTGTAATTGTCATAATTATGTTAGTGATTTTTGAAGAATGGAATATTAAGTCTGTATGTTTAATTTCATTTTATTAATTTTTTTAAATTAGAGCTATAGTAATTTGATTATAGTTATACTCTAGATCTTTATTTAATGCAAATTTTAGAGTGAAGGATGGTCTATATAAATGGACTTATCTTTTTAATGATTTTGGACTCTTTATAAACCTAAAACCATTATGGGATTTTGTCATGCCCCTGATAGCTTCAGATTTCACCTTTTTATTTTATGCTTTGATTAGGTTGTTAGTTTCTATTTTGTGTACTCAGGAACTGTTAGAATTTAAGGTTTATTTCTGATGTTTTCTACTATGTTTAGTGTTGTGTAAACAGTTCTTTTTATCACAACATGATTCAGTATTAGAATAGCATGACTTCTGATATTTCTGTTTGTTTACAGTATTATCTGTTGATTCTATGTGGTTTCAAAGTACACTGGAAACATGAACTGATTTCGTTAATTCTAGTTCTGGTCATTATTGTGTCTGAAATCCAATTGGATTATGATATTATTGTTTATTTTTTTTGTTTACTTACTGTGCCGCTCTTTGGTTGGTAAATAAAAATAAAATTATATTGGAATCAATTTGTTAATTTTGGTTCATATAAAGCATATATGAATGCAGTTATTTGGATCTGTTATGATGTTACTCGTATTACTCATTTATGTTGTAATGAGTTAAAATGGTGATTTGAATATTTTAATTCTCATTTTCGTTTACAAGTTCAGATATTTTGAAATAAATGTTAGTTGTTAGTATACCTAAGATTAATGTTAATTGATATGTTAGTATTAATAGCGTATATAAAGGTAAAGATTATTTCAAATTATTGGTTAAATTTATTCTTTTCTTCAAGTTAGATATGCTTTGATAAATGTTAATTATTAAATGTTCTTATTTAAATTATTTTATTAATGATAAAAAAAAAAAAGAGACAATATTAAAATAGGTTACTTTCCTAATTACCTATGAGTTAGTAAAGATATGATATATGTTAGTATATCCTATTTTTCATGTTATTGGCATTGTGGATGGAAAATGTTAGTGATCTTTGTTATCGATGTGTAAATTCATCAAGTGGAGGTTCGATGGCATTTGTTATTCCTGCCACAGCATGTTAGTGGTTGATTTGAAATGTTAGTAAGGGAGTTATTGCTGTTGCAGTTGTTGGGATTGATGTAGTACTTCCTTTTGACATTTGGCATGCTTCAAATTGTGGTTGAGAGTTTGGGGATAAGCTCAAATTAATGAACTATTGTTCAGATTGAGTTTCATTTACAGAACCGCCATTCTCTGTTAGTGGGATTTTTGTTGAAATTGTCTCTAGCTGTATTCGTAAATCTCTGCGAGTAATTGGGGTTGTGGTTGGTAATGATAGTGTGTTCAAACTGCATTTTATTCATTAAGATGAGAGGAAAATGTGAAGTTGATTCATGGCAATCTGGTATCACGGCTTTGCAATGTTGTTTGGAAGGTTTCTCTGGCATCTGGTTTTTCAATTTTCAGCCTTCTTTGAACAAGTAGGGGGCCTTCCTAAACCTTACTCTCTCTCTCTGCTTTGTAAATTTATGTTATAATGTTCTGGTGTTGGTTGTCTTTATGTTTCTACATTCTGTAATAGAGTGAAGGGTGTCAATTTGTATTTGTTTCTGTTTGAACGGCTTATTTATTATGTAAAACTAGAAAAGCTGTGGTTAAAACCCCATTATTATGAACTTTGGTTTAAGGGTTTTTCGAACTAGTAGCTATGCTTGTTATGCATTTATCATGTTTTGGTTTTTACCATCCTTAGGGAAATGTTGGAATGCGACTATGTAAATTGGAGCCGCAGGTTGTTATTATGTTATTATGTGACAATTGTTCATGTCATCGTGAGTGCGTCATTTTGGACTGTTAGAAAGTTTGGGTTCTTTAGCATGAGAATGTAATGTGTTTTATACAAGGTTTCTGTAACTTTCGTTGTATTGGTGATTTTTGGGTAGCATTTTGGGGCTGTGACTGTGTAATTTCTCTGCATACTATTATTTACCTTACCGTGTTCAGGTGTGACAAACTTGTGTTCTGGGTTTATAAACCATGGCGTAGAAATTTGGTATGAAATTAGGAAATGGGTGTCGAGTTTTATTTTTGTGTGTATTAGTGATTTTCTATAACTTCTGTTCTTCGGTTTCGAGTACTGTGGGTTCTATGGTATTAAGTTTAGGGGAAAAGATACCCAGTTTTGTTTGGGTCGAGCATTGGAGAAATTACTTGTATTGGTAAATATATGTAGTTTGAATTTTATCCAGTTGTGTTATTTTGTTAATCTCTTTGTGGTATATTTAGCTCCTGTCACTTTTGTGATTTGGGAATTTTTCTTTCATTCACTGTTTGGAACGAGGGTTTGTAATGTGGTTTCAATCTGAAGAGTAGGTATTTGATTGTGTCTTCGAAACTGTATTCTTTTAGTCTGCGGATTATGTATGAGCGTCAGACATGTTTCAGTTCAATGTTTGTTCATTTGGTAGTCAGTTAAACCATTTCCATTGCATAAGTTTTGATCTCCATTGACTCTTTCGGTTAAAAGTACGAGACTCACATTGAATTCATCTTAGAAGTTGTGACTTTATAGTGAATTTTTGATGATCTGGGCAGAGGTGGAACGTTTTTGATGAACTGATGTTCTTAAACAGCTCTCTATTTTGTTCATTTCATTTTCTTTTGTTCTTTGTTTTGACTGAGTTCACTAAGCTTATACGGCTTTAGGATAGTGTCATCTATTATTGTATTGTTCTTTACCTAGTACATTTATCTGTGTCATTATGTGTGTCATTTTAATCTGTTATAAAATTGGGTTTTCCATTTAAAGATTGAATTACTTTATAATGCTTTGGAAATGCGGCAGAGTTTTATGTTATAGATTAGATAGTGGTTTTCCTAAGCATTCTGAAATGGTATGAGCATGTTTATATGACTGTATGCATGATGAATTACATATGTTTATATACGTGCCGTGGTATATACCGATATGTACGTCATCATGTACATATAAGTATGTGCTTACATATATAATAGTACAGAATGTAAAGTAAATCTTATCATATACTGTTATGGAAACAAAACTGTAAACTCATTTGATTGAATCAATTGTATTATGTTTCTTATTTTGAGAAGTTACGTTTTGATTTTATGATTATAGTTTTTAATGTGTAATTCATTTCATTATGTTGCTATTAAGAGGAATGGTTGTATCAATGTAAGAATGTTTTCAATGGAATTTTGAGGATGGTTTTGAATCAGTCAAGTATGGATTGATTGAAACATGATTCTTAAATTGATATTCTGATTATGGTTTCAATATGTTATTGATGAAATGGGAATAACTGTTAAATGAGTTAGAATTTTGAAGTTCTTTTCATTCAATAGCAGTTAGAACATGTGTTTGTAGATTATGCAAGTGTGATCCTTTAGATTGGGTGGCTGTCATAAATTGAGTAACTTGTGGTGATAGAATTTATTTTGTCGGATGCCCTTTGACATTAGTCTAGATCCTTATGGGAAAGTTTATGATAGTTGATTAATCAAGTGGTAACATCTAATAATTCATGGGTTGGGTTTCAATTTAAAAAGACTAAAATTTTATGGTTTCACCTGGTATTTAGGATTGCTACGAGATGTAGAATTCTTATGTAGACACCCATGTACTACTGGATCATTACCTTGTCATAGTCTATGCTAGTTTATTTCTGTTTTAGAAAGAGATCAGTACTTGTTATGGTTTGTGAAAGCATATTAGAATGTTGTATGGTTATTTTATGTAATAATTGATGATTTTATGGATATCTTGCAGTATGTCTAAAATTTGTCTTGCAGATATGCGGAGGATATTTATATACTTTGACTATGTGTCTGAGCCCTATTTGTTTTATGGTGTTGTGTTCTTATTTGTTATTTCAGGAAACTAGATGGATAAAACTATGAATCTGGGTCAGTGGT
Source organism: Chamaecyparis obtusa (assembly GCA_027943335.1). NCBI lineage: Eukaryota > Viridiplantae > Streptophyta > Pinopsida > Cupressales > Cupressaceae > Chamaecyparis > Chamaecyparis obtusa. The sequence continues at coordinate 682,303 of BSBK01009177.1, forward strand.
TGGCAGCTGTTAAAATCTATGGAAAATAGATTGTAGCAGTACTATTGATTATTAGGGCAGTTTATATATCGTATAGGAAAACTTAAGCTTAAATCTTGCATTTTGTATGTGAAGCATTTCAATAAAGTGTACTGATGTTTCTCTATTGAAATCTGAAATTATGTATGGACAACTTTGAAATTCAGTTTGTAAACTTATATGTTCAGTTTTGTGGAAGTTAAATAAAAAAAAAAAAATTTCTCTATGTGGATGTATGTTATTTGATTGGTTTTATTTGGTTTCATCACCTAGTTTTGGGTGGTGTTACATTTGGTATCAGAGCCAAGGTTATCAACACTTAAGGCTCATGGGTTTTTGTAGGGGTTTTATCATAGTGCTTCATTTGCTGATCAGATTGAACTTTGCTTTAGGAATTTATCATGCCTCCAGTCACTCGAGGAGCTTAGGGAGGTGGTGCCCCATTCGATGCCCGTTTAGGCAGAGTTACGGGTGGAAGACATGGCCGTGGACGTGGCTGTGGTAGAGGTGGAGGTCACCAGGGAATGCCTTATGAAGGTAATGATGAACCACAAATTGGTTTGGATCAGGGAGGTCAAGAGGCACCTCAAGCTGAGATTCTTCAACAGATCCTTGATGGATTGGATAATATTAAAGCTAGGAACAATGTTCCAGTTGGAGGAGTTGATGCACCTATTGTACTTGCTCCAAATGATAATCTTGCGGTAGCAGAGGATCCTGTTATAAGGACTCAGTTGAAAGATCTCTCTAAGATCAAAGGACCATATTTTAATGGTACAGAAGGAGGTACTGAGGCTGAAGCATGGCTTCTAAACATCGAAAGATGTTTTATACTTCATGAGTATCGTAGTAATGTAAAGGTGCGTTGGACCGCTATGCAGTTAAGATCTTTTGCTTCCATATGGTGGAATATGGAATTGGAACAACTTGGGATTCCTATCTCTCAGGTTACATGGGAATTATTTCTAGAAAGGTTTCGGGAGAGGTTCATGTCCGACTATTGGCAACAAACCAAATCTAAGGAATTCTTTAGTATTACTCAAGGTAACTCCACAGTGGAAATGTATGAGAGAAGATTCTTCCAGTTGAAGAAATATTCTGGATGGGTGGAGAATGATAAGCCCTTGGTACAACATTTTATTAGGGGTCTGAACCCTAGGATTGGGGAGGAAGTGAGAACTTTCAAACCCAAGATAGTGAAAGAAGCGGCTGATCAAGCTAAACTTACAGAGATGAAGACAGGATTTTCAGTTAAGAGCTCAGGAAATCCTCCTATTCAGAATAGTGTGAAGAATTCGAGACCTTATCAGGGAAATTTCGAGGCAGCTACCAGTGGACCTACCGGTAATTTTAAAAAGAGGAAGTTTGATAAGTTTTCAAAATCAAACAAAAGTTTCAAGGTTCTTGAGCAACCGAAGTCTCAAAAACTAGCTCAGAGTGTACAACAAAGTTTTGTTTCTCCTCCAGCGAACTCAACTCAGGAAAAAAGTTCTAAGAGAGGAGCAGAATGCTGGCAATGTGGTCAGTTGGGACACTTACAGTGGAATTGTCCTCTTCGAGGCAATAAATAGGGCAGGTCCAAGGGTACAGGTTCTGAGGCTACTGTTGGTGATTTGGGAAGGAACCACCGTATCTTTGCCACTGTCGATCAGAAACATGCAGGTCATCAGAACACTGTGATTGAAGCTAGAAGTAATTACCAAGGTAAGAAGATTTCTATCTTGTTTGACTCCGGTGCTACAGACTCTTTTATTTCTTTCAATTTGGTTAAGCAATGTGGAATTCCTGTGAATAAAGCTGAATTGGCATGGCAAGTTGAGTTAGCATCAGGGTCTAAGGTAGTATCTGGATTGATAGCTTTTGATTGCAAGATTCAATTTAAGGCATTTACTACTTCAGTCAACCTTAGGGTGATTCCTCTAGGATCATATGATATCATTTTGGGAATGGATTGGTTAGTTCATCACCAAGCTATCATTGATTGTAAAGAAAAGATTATTAATTGTATCGATGATAGTGGAATGGCCAAGTCTATTGCAGGTATCAAGAGGCCTATTTCGGTCAGGACTATTTCCGCCAAGCAACTTTAGAGATGTTTGCGGAAGGGATGTCTCATGTATGCTATTTCTATCAATGACTTCGATGATCCTGTTGCTTTAAACACCAGTTTAGATCATCTAGTGTTGAAAGAGTTTTCAGATGTCTTCGTTTCAGAGATTCCAAGATTACCACCTATTAGAGAAGTTGATTTTAGAATCGATCTCTTGCCAGGAACTAAACCTATATCTAAAAATCCCTATCGTATGACTGCTCAAGAGTTGGTGGAACTTAAGGTGCAACTTGAGGAACTGCTTGAGAAAGGGTTTATTAGGCCTAGTGTTTCTCCTTGGGGAGCACCTATAATCTTCGTCAAGAAGAAGGATAGATCTTTGAGGCTTTGTATCGACTATAGACAGCTGAACAAAGTAACCATCAAAAATAGATATCCTTTGCCTCGCATTGATGATTTGTTTGACCAAGTGAAGGGTGCCAAGATATTTTCCAAGATTGATCTCAAATCTGGATACCATCAATTGAGGATTCAAGAAGCTGATATTCACAAAATAACTTTTCGTATGAGATATGGGAATTATGAATTCACGGTGGTGCCATTTGGTTTGACTAATGCACCATCAGTTTTCATGAGTCTTATGGGTTTTTAGAGCATTTTTGGATAAGTTTGTGGTAGTTTTCCTTGATGATATTTTAGTGTATTCTAACTCCATGACAGAGCATGAGCAGCATCTAAGACAAGTCTTGGAGTGTCTTCGCAAGAACAAGCTATATGTAAATCCTAAAAAATGTGAATTTTTCAAAAGTGAGATCAGTTATCTAGGTCACATCATTGCGGGAGATGGTATTGCTATAGATCCAGCTAAGATCATGGCTATTGTAGAATGGCCAACTCCTTCCAATGTTTCAGAGGTGCGAAGTTTCATGGGACTGGCTAGCTACTATAGGAGATTTGTGGCTAATTTTTCAAAAATAGCACACCCCATTACATCTCTCCAGAGGAAGGATAAGAAATTTTTCTGGTCAGAAAAGTGTGAAATGGCATTTCAGCACCTTAAGGAACGGTTGACCAGTGCGCCGATACTAGCAGTACCCAATTCTTCCAAGGAATTTGTTGTTTGTACCGATGCCTCTTTGGAAGGATTAGGAGCTATTTTGATGCAGGATGGTAGAGTCATAGCATATGAGTATAGGAAATTGAAGGATCATGAGATAAATTATCTGACTCATGACTTGGAGCTTGATGCGGTTATGCATGCTTTGACTAAATGGCGGCATTTTCTCTTAGGTCAACATTTTGAGTTGCATACCGATCATAGAAGTCTACAGTATTTATTCACACAGCCCAATCTTAATGCATGACAGCGCAGATGGATGGAGTTTTTATGTGAATATGACTTTGAGATGAAGTATGTCCAGGGTAAAGAAAACAATGTAGCGAATGCTCTTAGTAGAAGACATCATGAAATCACTTCTTTGACTCTTTCAGTTGACTTAAAAGATAGAATACTCCAGAATTTAGTTGCAGATCCTTGGTACTTGGATGTTAAAGCAGTGCTAGATAGTGGTAGTGTTTTGGAAGGCAGATTTGAAGGTTACTCATTTGACTTGGATGGACTACTGATTTATCGAGGTAGCGTCTATGTGCCAGAAGTTGGGGAACTTCGAAACCTAGTTATGATTGAAGCTCATAAAGCACCTTATTCTGCACATCCTGGCGTGAAGAAAATGCATGCTGATCTTAGGCAGCATTATTATTGGCCGGGTATGAAGAGGGATATTGCTGATTTTGTAGCTAGGTGCTTGGAGTGTCAGAGAGTGAAAGCTGAGCATCAGCATCCAGCTGGTCTACTGCAGTCTCACAGCATACCTGAATGGAAATGGGATACCATATCCATTGATTTTGTAGTAGGATTACCACTTTCAACTAGGTGTCATGATGAAATTATGGTTGTTGTAGATCGATTAACCAAGGTTGCCCATTTTATTCCTGTCAAATCCACCTATAATGCAGCATCTGTAGCACGGATTTATATGGAATAGATTGTCAGGTTGCATGGGTTACCTAAAAACATCATTTCTGACAGAGATCCAGTTTTTACTTCTTCATTATGGAGGTCTCTTCAGCGTGAATTAGGTACTCAGTTGAACTTTAGTTCAGCATATCACCCTGAAACAGATGGACAAACTAAGTGTGTCAATCAGATTTTGGAGGACATGCTTAGACTGTATGTGATGGATAGGAAAAATAAATGGGAGGAATTTTTGCACCTGGTTGAATTTTCTTACAACAATGGGTATCACAGTTCCATAGGTATGGCACCTTTTCAGGCGTTGTATGGTAGACCCTGTAGGACACCTTTGAGCTGGGATAATCTGGAAGACAGAATTCTTCTAGGGCCCGAGATGCTTCAGGATTTGGAACAGCAAGTTAAACACATCAGGGAACATCTTTCTACCACTCAGGATAGATAGAAGAAGTACGCAGATCTGCATAGAATTGAACGTCATTTTGAGGTTGCGAATAAGGTTTTTCTTCAAGTTAGACCTTGAAAAAGCCCTCTTAGGTATGGTAAAGGATCCAAATTGTCTCCTAGGTTTGTGGGACCATTTGAGATTTTGGAGTGTGTGGGTCCAGTTGCTTATAGAATTGCTTTGCCTCCCAGCCTTTCACGTATTCATGATGTTTTCCATGTATCTGTGTTGAGAAAGTATATTCCTGACATTGCTCACATTCTGAATTGGAACAATATACAGGTGGTAGATGGTCAATAGATGCTGGAACCAGTGCAGATTATCCAGCAAAGAGAGCTAAATCTTAGAGGACGCAGTATAGAGCAGGTAAAAGTGTTATGGGATCTTGATGATGAATCGTCTGCAACCTGGGAAGATGCAGGAGCTATGAAGATATCTCATCACCATTTATTTTCAGGCTTCCAGGAGTAAGCCTAGACTGGTGGGGGAGGGTGTCATGCCCCTGATAGCTTCAGATTTCACCTTTTTATTTTATGCTTTGATTAGGTTGTTAGTTTTTATTTTGTGTACTCAGGAACTGTTAGAATTTAAGGTTTATTTCTGATGTTTTCTACTATGTTCAGTGTTGTGTAAATAGTTCTTTTTATCACAACATGATTCAGTATTAGAATAGCATGACTTCTGATATTTCTGTTTGTTTACAATATTATCTATTGATTCTATGTGGTTTGAAAGTACACTGGAAACATGAACTTATTTCGTTAATTCTAGTTCTGGTCATTATTGTGTCTGAAATCCAATTGGATTATGATATTATTGTTTATTTTTTTTGTTTACTTACTGTGCCGCTCTTTGGTTGGTAAATAAAAATAAAATTATACTAGAATCAATTTGTTAATTTTGGTTCATATAAAGCATATATGAATGCAGTTATTTGGATCTGTTATGATGTTACTCGTATTACTCATTTATGTTGTAATGAGTTCAAATGGTGATTTGAATATTTTAATTCTCATTTTCGTTTACAAGTTCAGATATTTTGAAATAAATGTTAGTTGTTAGTATACCTAAGATTAATGTTAATTGATATGTTAGTATTAATAGCGTATATAAAGGTAAAGATTATTTCAAATTATTGGTTAAATTTATTCTTTTCTTCAAGTTAGATATGCTTTGATAAATGTTAATTATTAAATGTTCTTATTTAAATTATTTTATTAATGATAAAAAAAAAAAGAGACAATATTAAAATAGGTTACTTTCCTAATTACCTATGAGTTAGTAAAGATATGATATATGTTAGTATATCCTATTTTTCATGTTATTGGCATTGTGGATGGCAAATGTTAGTGATCTTTGTTATCGATGTGTAAATTCATCAAGTGGAGGTTCGATGGCATTTGTTATTCCTGCCATGGGATGTTAGTGGTTGATTTGAAATGTTAGTAAGGGAGTTATTGCTGTTGCAGTTGTTGGGATTGATGTAGTACTTCCTTTTGACATTTGGCATGCTTCGAATTGTGGTTGAGAGTTTGGGGATAAGCTCAAATTAATGAACTATTGTTCAGTTTGAGGTTCATTTACAGAACCGCCATTCTCTGTTAGTGGGATTTTTATTGAAATTGTCTCTAGCTGTATTCGTAAATCTCTGCGAGTAATTGGGGTTGTGGTTGGTAATGATGGTGTGTTCAAACTGCATTTTATTCATTAAGATGAGAGGAAAATGTGAAGTTGATTCACGGCAATCTGGTATCACGGCTTTGCAACGTTGTTTGGAAGGTTTCTCTGGCATCTGGTTTTTTGATTTTCAGCCTTCTTTGAACAAGTAGGGGGCCTTCCTAAACCTTACTCTCTCTCTCTGCTTTGTAAATTTATGTTATAATGTTCTGGCGTTGGTTGTCTTTATGTTTCTGCATTCTGTAATAGAGTGAAGGGTGTCAATTTGTATTTGTTTTTTTTTGAATGGCTTATTTAGTATGTAAAACTAGAAAAGCTGGGGTTAAAACCCCATTATTATGAACTTTGGTTTAAGGGTTTTTCAAACTAGTAGCTGTTCTTGTTATGTATTTATCATGTTTTGGTTTTTACCATCCTTAGGGAAATGTTGGAATGCGACTATGTAAATTGGAGCCGCGGGTTGTTATTATGTTATTATGTGACAATTGTTCATGTCATCGTGAGTGCGTCATTTTGGACTGTTAGAAAGTTTGGGTTCTTTAGCATGAGAATATAATGTTTTTTATACAAGGTTTCTGTAACTTTCATTGTATTGGTGATTTTCGGGTAGCATTTTGGGGATGTGACTGTGTAATTTCTCTGCATACTATTATTTACCTTACCGTGTTCAGGTGTGACAAACTTGTGTTCTGGGTTTATAAACCATGGCGTAGAAATTTGGTATGAAATTAGGAAATGGGTGTCGAGTTTTATTTTTGTTTGTATCAGTGATTTTCTATAACTTTTGTTCTTCGGTTTTGAGTACTGTGGGTTCTATGGTATTAAGTTTAGGGGAAAAGATACCTAGTTTTGTTTGGGTCGAGCATTGGAGAAATTACTTGTATTGGTAAATATATGTAGTTTGACTTTTATCCAGTTGTGTTATTTTGTTAATCTCTTTGTGGTATATTTAGCTCATGTCACTTTTGGGATTTGGGAATTTCTCTTTCATTCACTGTTTGGAACGAGGGTTTGTAATGTGGTTTCAATCTGAAGAGTAGGTATTTGATTGTGTCTTCGAAACTATATTCTTTTAGTCTGCGGATTATGTATGAGCGTGAGATATGTTTCAGTTCAATGTTTGTTCATTTGGTAGTCGGTTAAACCATTTCCATTGCATAAGTTTTGATCTCCATTGACTCTTTCGGTTAAAAGTACGAGACTCACATTGAATTCATCTTAGAAGTTATGACTTTATAGTGAATTTTTGATGATCTGGGCAGAGGTGGAACATTTTTGATGAACTGATGTTTTTAAACAGCTCTCTGTTTTGTTCATTTCATTTTCTTTTGTTCTTTGTTTTGACTGAGTTCACTAAGCTTATACGGCTTTAGGATAGTGTCGTCTATTATTGTATTGTTCTTTACCTAGTACATTTATCTTTGTCATTATGTGTGTCATTTTAATCTGTTATAAAATTCGGTTTTCCATTTAAAGATTGAATTACTTTATAATGCTTTGGAAATGCGGCAGAGTTTTATGTTATATATTAGATAGTGGTTTTCCTAAGCATTCTGAAATGTTATGAGCACGTTTATATGATTGTATGCATGATGAATTACATATGTGTATATACGTGCCATGGTATATACCGATATGTATGTCATCATGTACATATAAGTATGTGCTTACATATATAATAGTACAGAATGTAAAGTAAATCTTATCAGATACTGTTATGGAAACAAAACTATAAACTCATTTGATTGAATCAATTGTATTATGTTTCTTATTTTGAGAAGTTACGTTTTGATTTTATGATTATAGTTTTTAATGTGTAATTCATTTCATTATGTTGCTATTAAGAGGAATGTTTGTATCAATGTAAGAATGTTTTCAATGGAATTTTGAGGATGGTTTTGAATCAGTCAAGTATGGATTGATTTAAAGATGATTCTTAAATTGGTATTCTGATTATGGTTTCAATATATTATTGATGAAATGGGAATAACTGTTAAATGAGTTAGAATTCTGAAGTTCTTTTCATTCAATAGCGGTTACAACATGTGTTTGTAGATTATGCAAGTGTGATCCTTTAGATTGGGTGGCTGTCATAAATCGAGTAACTTGTGGTGATAGAATTTATTTTGTCAGATGCCCTTCGACATTAGTCTAGATCCTTATGGGAAAGATTATGACAGTTGATTATTCAAGTGGTAACATTTAATAATTCATGGGTTGGGTTTCAATTTAAAAAGACTAAAATTTTATGGTTTCACCTGGCATATAGGATTGCTACGAGATGTAGAATTCTTATGTAGACACCCATGTACTACTAGATCATTACCTTGTCATATTCTATGTGAGTTTATTTCTATTTTAGAAAGAGATCGGTACTTGTTATGGTTTGTGAAAGCATATCAGAATGTTGTATGGTTATTTTCTATAATAATTGATGATTTTATGGATATCTTGCTGTATGTCTAAAATTTGTCTTGTAGATATGCGGAGGATATTTATATACTTTGACTATGTGTCTGAGCCCTATTTGTTTTGTGGTGTTGTGTTCTTATTTGTTATTTCAGGAAACTAGATGGATAAAACTATGAATCTGGGTCAGTGGTTGGCAGCTGTTAAAATCTATGGAAAATAGATTGTAGCAGTACTATTGATTATTAGGGCAGTTTATAGATTGTATAGGAAAACTTAAGCAGAAATCCTGCATTTTGTATGTGAAGCATTTCAATAAAGTGTACTGATGTTTCTCTATTGAAATCTGAAATTATGTATGGACAACTTTGAAATTCAGTTTGTAAACTTATATGTTCAGTTTTGTGGAAGTTAAATAAATAAAAAAAAATTCTCTATGTGGATGTATGTTATTTGATTGGTTTTATTTGGTTTCATCACCTAGTTTTGGGTGGTGTTACATTTGGTATCAGAACCAAGGTTATCAACACTTAAGGCTCGTGGGTTTTTGTAGGGGTTTTATCATAGTGCTTCCCTTGCTGATCAGATTGAACTTTGCTTTAGGAATTTATCATGCCTCCAGTCACTCGAGGAGCTCAGGGAGGTGATGCCCCATTTGATGCCGGTTTAGGCAGAGGTAGGGATGGAAGACGTGGCCGTGGACGTGGCTGCGGTAAAGGTGGAGGTCGCCAGGGAATGCCTGATGAAGGTAATGATGAACCACAAATTGGTTTGGATCAGGGAGGTCAAGAGGCACCTCAAGCTGAGATTCTTCAACAGATCCTTGATAGATTGGATAATATTGAAACTAGGAACAATGTTCCAAATGGAGGAGTTGATGCACCTGTTGTACCTGCTCCAAATGATAATCTTGCGGTAGCAGAGGATCCTGTTATAAGGACTCAGTTGAAAGATCTCTCTAAGATCAAAGGACCATATTTTAATGGTACAGAAGGAGGTACTGAGGCTGAAGCATGGCTTCTAAACATCGAAAGATGTTTTATACTTCACGAGTATCATAGTAATGTAAAGGTGCGTTGGACCGCTATGCAGTTAAGATCTTTTGCTTCCATATGGTGGAATATGGAATTGGAACAACTTGGGATTCCTATCTCTCAGGTTACATGGGAATTATTTCTGGAAAGGTTCCGGGAGAGGTTCATGTCCGATTATTGACAACAAACCAAATCTGAGGAATTCTTCAGTATTACTCAAGGTAACTCCATAGTGGAAATGTATGAGAGAAGATTCTTCCAGTTGAAGAAATATTCTGGATGGGTGGAGAATGATAAGCCCTTGGTACAACATTTTATTAGGGGTCTGAACCCTAGGATTGGGGAGGAAGTGAGAACTTTCAAACCCAAGACAGTGAAAGAAGCGGCTGATCAAGCTAAACTTGCAGAGATGAAGATAGGATTTTCAGTTAAGAGCTCAGGAAATCCTCCTATTCAAAATAGTGGGAAGAATTCAAGACCTTATCAGTGAAATTTCAAGGCAGCTACCAGTGGACCTACCGGTAATTTTCAAAAGAGGAAGTTTGATAAGTTTTCAAAATCAAACAAAAGTTTCAAGGTTCTTGAGCAACCGAAGTCTCAGAAACCAGCTCAGAGTGTACAACAAAGTTTTGTTTCTCCTCCAGCGAACTCAACTCAGGACAAAAGTTCTAAGAGAGGAGCAGAATGTTGGCAATGTGGTCAGTTGGGACACTTACAGTGGAATTGTCCTCTTCGAGGCAATAAATAGGGCAGGTCCAAGGGTACAGGTTCTGAGGCTACTGTTGGTGATTCGGGAAGGAACCACTGTATCTTTGCCACTGTCGATCAGAAACATGCAGGTCATCAGAACACTATGATTGAAGCTAGAAGTAATTACCAAGGTAAGAAGATTTCTATCTTGTTTGACTCCGGTGCTACAGACTCTTTTATTTCTTCCAATTTGGTTAAGCAATGTGGAATTCATGTGAATAAAGCTGAATTGGCATGGCAAGTCGAGTTAGCATCAGGGTCTAAGGTAGTATCTGGATTGATAGCTTTTGATTGCAAGATTCAATTTAAGGCGTTTACTACTTCAGTCAACCTTAGGGTGATTCCTCTAGGATCATATGATATCATGTTGGGAATGGATTGGTTAGTTCATCACCAAGCTATCATTGATTGTAAAGAAAAGATTATTAATTGTATCGATGATAGTGGAATGGCCAAGTCTATTGCAGGTATCAAGAGGCCTATTTCAGTCAGGACTATTTCCACCAAGCAACTTCAGAGATGTTTGCGTAAGGGATGTCTCATGTATGCTATTTCTATCAATGACTTCGATGATCCTGTTGCTTTAAACACTAGTTTAGATCATCTAGTGTTGAAAGAGTTTTCAGATGTCTTCATTTCAGAGATTCCAGGATTACCACCTATTAGAGATGTTGATTTTAGAATCGATCTCTTGCCAGGAACTGAACCTATATCTAAAACTCCCTATCGTATGACTGCTCAAGAGTTGGTGGAACTTAAGGTGCAACTTGAGGAACTGCTTGAGAAAGGGTTTATTAGGCCTAGTGTTTCTCCTTGGGGAGCACCTGTGATCTTCATCAAGAAGAAGGATGGATCTTTGAGGGTTTGTATCGACTATAGACAGCTGAACAAAGTCACCATCAAAAACAGATATCCTTTGCCTCGCATTGGTGATTTATTTGACCAAGTCAAGGGTGTCAAGATATTTTCCAAGATTGATCTCAAATCTGGATACCATCAATTGAGGATTCAAGAAGCTGATATTCACAAAATAGCTTTCTGCATGAGATATGGGCATTATGAATTCATGGTGGTGCCATTTGGTTTGACTAATGCACCATCAGTTTTCATGAGTCTTATGCAAGGGGTTTTCAGAGCATTTTTGGATAAGTTTGTGGTAGTTTTCCTTGATGATATTTTAGTGTATTCTAACTCCATGGCAGAGCATGAGCAGCATCTAAGACAAGTCTTGGAGTGTCTTCGCAAGAACAAGCTATATGCAAATCCTGGAAAATGTGAATTTTTCAAAAGTGAGATCAGTTATCTAGGTCACATCATTGCGAGAGATGGTATTGCTGTAGATCCAGCTAAGATCATGGCTATTGTAGAATGGCCAACTCCTTCCAATGTTTCAGAGGTGCGAAGTTTCATGGGACTGGCTAGCTACTATAGGAGATTTGTGGCTAATTATTCAAAAATAGCACACCCCATTACATCTCTCCAGAGGAAGGATAAGAAATTTTTCTGGTCAGAACAGTGTGAAATGGCATTTCAGCACCTTAAGGAACGGTTGACCAGTGTGCCGATACTAGCAGTACCCGATTCTTCCAAGGAATTTGTTGTTTGTACCGATGCCTCTTTGGAAGGATTAGGAGCTGTTTTGATGTAGGATGGCAGAGTCATAGCATATGAGTCTAGGAAATTGAAGGATCATGAGATAAATTATCCGACTCATGACTTGGAGCTTGCTGCAGTTATGCATGCTTTGACTAAATGGCGGCATTTTCTCTTAGGTCAACATTTTGAGTTGCATACCGATCATAGAAGTCTACAGTATTTATTCACACAGCCCAATCTTGATGCACGATAGCACAGATGGATGGAGTGTTTATGTGAATATGACTTCGAGATGAAGTATGTCCAGGGTAAAGAAAACAAAGTAGTGGATGCTCTTAGTAGAAGACGTCATGAAATTGCTTCTTTGACTCTTTCAGTTGACTTAAAAGATAGAATACTCAAGAATTTAGTTGCAGATCCTTGGTACTTGGATTTTAAAGCAGTGCTAGATAGTGGTAGTGTTTTGGAAGGCAGATTTGAAGGTTACTCATTTGACTTGGATGGACTACTGATTTATCGAGGTAGCATCTATGTGCCAGAAGTTGGGGAACTTCGAAACCTAGTTATGATTGAAGCTCATAAAGCACCTTATTCTGCACATCCTGGCGTGAAGAAAATGCATGCTGATCTTAGGCAGCATTATTATTGGCCAGGTATGAAGAGGGATATTGCTGATTTTGTAGCTAGGTGCTTGGAGTGTCAGAGAGTGAAAGCTGAGCATCAGCATCCAGTTGGTCTACTGCAGTCTCACAGCATACCTGAATGGAAATGGGATACCATATCCATTGATTTTGTAGTAGGATTACCACTTTTGACCAGGCGTCATGATGCAATTATGGTTGTTGTAGATCGATTAACCAAGGTTGCCCATTTTATTCCTGTCAGATCCACCTATAATGCAGCATCTGTAGCACAGATTTATATGGAATAGATTGTCAAGTTGCATGGGTTACCTAAAAAGATCATTTCTGACAGAGATCCAATTTTTACTTCTTCATTATGGAGGTCTCTTCAGCGTGAATTAGGTACTCAGTTGAACTTTAGTTCAGCATATCACCCTGAAATAGATGGACAAACCGAGCGTGTCAATCAAATTTTGGAGGACATGCTTAGAGTGTATGTGATGGATAGGCAAAATAAATGGGAGGAATTTTTGCACCTGGTTGAATTTGCTTACAATAATGGGTATCACAGTTCCATAGGTATGGCACCTTTTCAGGCATTGTATGGTAGACTCTGTAGGACACCTTTGAGCTGGGATAATCTGGAAGACAGAATTCTTCTAGGGCCCGAGATGCTTCAGGATTTGGAACAGCAAGTTAAACACATCAGGGAACATCTTTCTACCGCTCAAGACAGATAGAAGAAGTACACAGATCTGCATAGAATTGAACATCATTTTGAGGTTGGGAATACGGTTTTTCTTCGAGTTAGACTTCAAAAAAGCCCTATTAGGTACAGTAAAGGATCCAAATTGTCTCCTAGGTTTGTGGGACCATTTGAGATTTTGGAGCGTGTGGGTCCAGTTGCTTACAGACTTGCTTTGCCTCCCAGCCTTTCACGTATTCATGATGTTTTCCATGTATCTATGTTGAGAAAGTATATTCCTGACATTGCTCACGTTCTGAATTGGTACAATATACAGGTGGTAGATGGTCAATTGATGCTAGAACCAGTGTAGATAATCCAGCAAAGAGAGCTAAATCTCAGAGGATGCAGAATAGAGCAGGTAAAAGTGTTATGGGATCTTGATGATGAATCATCTGCAACCTGGGAAGATGTAGGAGCTATGAAGATATCTCATCCCCATTTATTTTCAGGCTTCCAGGAGTAAGCCTAGACTGGTGGGGGAGGGTGTCATGCCCCTGATAGCTTCAGATTTCACCTTTTTATTTTATGCTTTGATTAGGTTGTTAGTTTTTATTTTGTGTACTCAGGAACTGTTAGAATTTAAGGTTTATTTATGATGTTTTCTACTATGTTCAGTGTTGTGTAAATAGTTCTTTTTATCACAACATGATTCAGTATTAGAATAGCATGACTTCTGATATTTCTGTTTGTTTACAGTATTATCTGTTGATTCTATGTGGTTTCAAAGTACACTGGAAACATGAACTGATTTCGTTAATTCTAGTTCTGGTCATTATTATGTCTGAAATCCAATTGGATTATGATATTATTGTTTATTTTTTTTGTTTACTTACTGTGCTGCTCTTTGGTTGGTAAATAAAAATAAAATTATACTGGAATCAATTTGTTAATTTTGGTTCATATAAAGCATATATGAATGCAGTTATTTGGATCTGTTATGATGTTACTCGTATTACTCATTTATGTTGTAATGAGTTCAAATGGTGATTTGAATATTTTAATTCTCATTTTCGTTTACAAGTTCAGATATTTTGAAATAAATGTTAGTTGTTAGTATACCTAAGATTAATGTTAATTGATATGTTAGTATTAATAGCGTATATAAAGGTAAAGATTATTTCAAATTATTGGTTAAATTTATTCTTTTCTTCAAGTTAGATATGCTTTGATAAATGTTAATTATTAAATGTTCTTATTTAAATTATTTTATTAATGATTAAAAAAAAAAGAGACAATATTAAAATAGGTTAGTTTCCTAATTACCTATGAGTTAGTAAAGATATGATATATGTTAGTATATCCTATTTTTCATGTTATTGGCATTGTGGATGGCAAATGTTAGTGATCTTTGTTATCGATGTGTAAATTCATCAAGTGGAGGTTCGATGGCATTTGTTATTCCTGCCATGGCATGTTAGTGGTTGATTTGAAATGTTAGTAAGGGAGTTATTGCTGTTGCAGTTGTTGGGATTGATGTAGTACTTCCTTTTGACATTTGGCATGCTTCGAATTGTGGTTGAGAGTTTGGGGATAAGCTCAAATTAATGAACTATTGTTTAGTTTGAGTTTCATTTACAGAACCGCCATTCTCTGTTAGTGGGATTTTTGTTGAAATTGTCTCTAGCTGTATTTGTAAATCTCTGCGAGTAATTGGGGTTGTGGTTGGTAATGATGGTGTGTTCAAACTGCATTTTATTCGTTAAGATGAGAGGAAAATGTGAAGTTGATTCACGGCAATCTGGTATCACGACTTTGCAACGTTGTTTGGAAGGTTTCTCTGGCATCTGGTTTTTTGATTTTCAGCCTTCTTTGAACAAGTAGGGGGCCTTCCTAAACCTTACTCTCTCTCTCTGCTTTGTAAATTTATGTTATAATGTTCTGGCGTAGGTTGTCTTTATGTTTCTGCATTCTGTAATAGAGTGAAGGGTGTCAATTTGTATTTGTTTCTGTTTGAACGGCTTATTTAGTATGTAAAACTAGAAAAGCTGTGGTTAAAACCCCATTATTATGAACTTTGGTTTAAGGGTTTTTTGAACTAGTAGCTTTGCTTGTTATGCATTTATCATGTTTTGGTTTTTACCATCCTTAAGGAAATGTTGGAATGCGACTATGTAAATTGGAGCCGCAGGTTGTTATTATGTTATTATGTGACAATTGTTCATGTCATCGTGAGTGCGTCATTTTGGACTGTTAGAAAGTTTGGGTTCTTTAGCATGAGAATGTAATGTGTTTTATACAAGGTTTTTGTAACTTTCATTGTATTGGTGATTTTCGGGTAGCATTTTGGGGATGTGACTGTGTAATTTCTCTGCATACTATTATTTACCTTACCATGTTTAGGTGTGACAAACTTGTGTTCTGGGTTTATAAACCATGGCGTAGAAATTTGGTATGAAATTAGGAAATGGGTGTCGAGTTTTATTTTTTTGTGTATCAGTGATTTTCTATAACTTCTGTTCTTCGGTTTCGAGTACTGTGGGTTCTGTGGTATTAAGTTTAGGGGAAAAGATACCCAGTTTTGTTTGGGTCGAGCATTGGAGAAATTACTTGTATTGGTAAATATATGCAGTTTGACTTTTATCCAGTTGTGTTATTTTGTTGATCTCTTTGTGGTATATTTAGCTCGTGTCACTTTTCGAATTTGGGAATTTTTCTTTCATTCACTGTTTGGAACGAGGGTTTGTAATGTGGTTTCAATCTGAAGAGTAGGTATTTGATTGTGTCTTCGAAACTATATTCTTTTAGTCTATGGATTATATATGAGCGTGAGATATGTTTCAGTTCAATGTTTGTTCATTTGGTAGTCGGTTAAACCATTTCCATTGCATAAGTTTTGATCTCCATTGACTCTTTCGGTTAAAAGTACGAGACTCACATTGAATTCATCTTAGAAGTTGTGACTTTATAGTGAATTTTCGATGATCTGGGAAGAGGTGGAACATTTTTGATGAACTGATGTTCTTAAACAGCTCTTTGTTTTGTTCATTTCATTTTCATTTGTTCTTTGTTTTGACTGAGTTCACTAAGCTTATACGGCTTTAAGATAGTGTCATCTATTATTGTATTGTTCTTTACCTAGTACATTTATCTGTGTCATTATGTGTGTCATTTTAATCTGTTATAAAATTGGGTTTTCCATTTAAAGATTGAATTACTTTATAATGCTTTGGAAATGCGGCAGACTTTTATGTTATAGATTAGATAGTGGTTTTCCTAAGCATTCTGAAATGTTATGAGCATGTTTATATGATTGTATGCATGATGAATTACATATGTGTATATACGTGCCGTGGTATATACCGATATGTACGTCATCATGTACATATAAGTATGTGCATACATATATAATAGTACATAATGTAAAGTAAATCTTATCATATATTGTTATGGAAACAAAACTGTAAACTCATTTGATTGAATCAATTGTATTATGTTTCTTATTTTGAGAAGTTACGTTTTCATTTTATGATTATAGTTTTTAATGTGTAATTCATTTCATTATGTTGCTATTAAGAGGAATGTTTGTATCAATGTAAGAATGTTTTCAATGGAATTTTGAGGATGGGTTTGAATCAGTCAAGTATGGATTGATTGAAACATGATTCTTAAATTGGTATTCTGATTATGGTTTCAATATGTTATTGATGAAATGGGAATAACTGTTAAATGAGTTAGAATTTTGAAGTTCTTTTCATTCAATAGCAGTTAGAACATGTGTTTGTAGATTATGCAAGTGTGATCCTTTAGATTGGGTGGCTGTCATAAATTGAGTAACTTGTGGTGATAGAATTTATTTTTTCGGATGCCATTCGACATTAGTCTAGATCCTTATGGGAAAGTTTATGACAATTGATTAATCAAGTGGTGACATTTAATAATTCATGGGTTGGGTTTCAATTTAAAAAGACTAAAATTTTATGGTTTCACCTGGCATATAGGATTGCTACGAGATGTAGAATTCTTATGTAGACACCCATGTACTACTGGATCATTACCTTGTCATATTCTATGCGAGTTTATTTCTATTTTAGAAAGAGATCAATACTTGTTATGGTTTGTGAAAGCATATTAGAATGTTGTATGGTTATTTTCTGTAATAATTGATGATTTTATGGATATCTTGCAGTATGTCTAAAATTTGTCTTGCAGATATGTGGAGGATATTTATATACTTTGACTATGTGTCTGAGCCCTATTTGTTTTGTGGTGTTGTGTTCTTATTTGTTATTTCAAGAAACTAGATGGATAAAACTATGAATCTGGGTCAGTGGTTGGCAGCTGTTAAAATCTATGGAAAATAGATTGTAGCAGTACTATTGATTATTAGGGCAGTTTATAGATCGTATAGGAAAACTTAAGCAGAAATCCTGCATTTTGTATGTGAAGCATTTCAATAAAGTGTACTGATGTTTCTCTATTGAAATCTGAAATTATGTATGGACAACTTTGCAATTCAGTTTGTAAACTTATATGTTCAGTTTTGTGGAAGTTAAATAAAAAATATATATTTCTCTATGTGGATGTATGTTATTTGATTGGTTTTATTTGGTTTCATCACCTAGTTTTGGGTGGTGTTACAGATTTACAATAGGTTCTATTTCAATAGCCAACTTTTGGGCATCATAGTATGCATGATGAATTACATATGTGTATATACGTGCCGTGGTATATACCGATATGTACGTCATCATGTACATATAAGTATGTGCTTACATATATAACAGTACATAATGTAAAGTAAATCTTATCATATACTGTTATGGAAACAAAACTGTAAACTCATTTGATTGAATCAATTGTATTATGTCATATCTGGTGATGGGATCTCAGTAGACCCATCAAAGATTGAGGCCATTATGAATTGGCCAGCACCTACCACAGTGACTGCGGTCAGAAGTTTCATGGGACTTGCCAGTTATTACAGACGTTTCATTGAAGGATTTTCTAGAGTGGCACATCCTATCACTTCCCTTCAGTGAAAGGGGAAGAAGTTCGAGTGGACAGAGAAGTGTGAGAGGGCTTTTCAGGAGCTCAAGCGAGCACTCACCAGTGCACCGATTCTTGCAGTGCCAGATCCTTCAGCAGAATTTTTGGTGTGCACAGATGCTTCACTTGATGGATTAGGGGCAGTCCTGATGCAGGAAGGGCGAGCCATTGCTTACGAGTCTAGGAAGCTTAAGACTCATGAGCTTAATTATCCCATGCACGATTTAGAGCTTGCAGTAGTGGTACATGCCTTAGTACGATGGCGTCACTTCCTCTTAGGTCACCGTTTTGAACTTCATTCAGACCATCAGAGTCTTCAGTATATATTCACCCAGCCGAACCTTAATGCTCGGCAGAGGCGATGGATGGAGTTCTTGTGTGAGTATGACTTTGATGTCCACTACATCAAGGGGAAGGAGAACGTGGTTGCAGATGCCTTGAGCAGGAGACGACATGATATCTATTCTATGACTGCAGGCACAGATTTGAGAGGTCGAATCCTCCATCATCTTCAGGAAGATGAGTGGTATTCTGAGGTATGTGAGATGATTCAGTCCCAGAGACCCTTGGAGGGGAAGTATGTTGGTTATACCTTAGAGTCTGATGGACTTTTACATCATCGAGACCGTATCTATGTACCTTCTACTGGAGATCTGCGTGCTTTCATTATACTAGAGGCTCACAAAGCACCTTATGCAGCACATCTCGGGGTTAAGAAGCTACATGCAGATTTGAGGCAGTTGTATCACTGGCCTGGCATGAGATTGCAGATTGCTGAGATAGTGGCCAGGTGTCTTGAGTGTCAGTGGGTTAAGGCAGAGCACCGCCATCCTGGTGGACTCCTGCAGCCGCATGAGATTCTAGTATGGAAGTAGGAGGTTATATCCATGGATTTTATAGTTGGTCTTCCGATGTCTTCCTGACGCCATGATGCTATTATGGTGACGGTGGACCGGTTGACTAAGGTAGCCCACTTTTCTCCAGTTCGTACTACCTTCACAGCACCCACAGTAGCCCAGGTGTTCTTACGAGATATTTTCAGACTTCATGGCATACCTCATAAGATCATCTCGGATAGAGATTCTCTTTTCACTTCATCATTTTGGAGAGAGCTTCAGGTAGCATTGGGCACTAGGCTCAATTTCAGTACAGCCTATCACCCTGAGACAGATGGGCAGATCGAGAGGGTCAGTCAGGTTTTAGAGGACATGCTTCGCATGTATGTTATGGATCATCAGACCAGGTGGGAGGAGTACCTTCATCTTGTGGAGTTTGCCTATAACAATGGGCATCATACATCATTGGGAATGCCTCCTTTCCAGGCATTATATGGTAGACCTTGCAGGACCCCACTGAGTTGGGATAGGATCGAGGACAGATTTTCTATTGGTCCTGAGTTAGTTTGAGATATGGAGCAGTAGGTCACCCTGATTAGGCAGCGTCTCTTAGAGGCTCAGGATAGACAGAAGAAGTATGCAGATGCGAAGAGGATAGATCGAGCATACCTTGTGGGAGATAGAGTATTCTTGAGAGTGCGACCGCACAAGAGTCCAATCCATTTTGGAAAGGGCTCTAAGCTCACACCTCATTTTGTTGGTCCATTTGAGATCCTAGAGAGGATAGGGCCCGTTGCTTATCATCTAGCCTTGCCACCTAGCCTGTCACGTATCCACGATGTGTTCCATGTATCGGTTTTTCCAAAGTATATCTATGATGAGTCTCATATTATTGACTGGGATGCCTTGCAGGTGGAGTCAGATGGCCAGCTGGCACTAGAGCCCATTCGCATTTTGGCTCGTCGGACATTGGTACTTCGAGGCAGAACGCTGGACCAGGTTAGGGTCCAGTGGGATTGCTATGATGAGGTCATAGCCTCATGGGAGGATGCAGCTCAGATGAGGGCCCAGTATCCACACCTCTTTGATGAACTCCAGGAGGATGTTCATACCTAGAGGGGGTGGATGTGAGGCCCACCTTCGGCCCACATAGTGATCCTGTGTTATGCATATCAGCCTATCTTTTTTATTATGTTTCTTTCAGAGATACTTGGACTCTGTCGACTACTATTATATTATGTTTGACTCATTGGACTGTTCTTTTGATGATTCTGCATATGGGATCCATGATGTGTAGATTTGGTTTATGTTTTTATATGATGTTTTGTGAACCTGATGATCTTAATGATATTTAAATTACGTTATGGAATTTCATTTGAATTATGCAATCAAATCATGAATATTACATGCAATTGAAGTATGAGTTGAATTATGCAATTGAATGATTAATTTTCGCTATATCATATATGGTTATTTTAATGGTTTTCTTTCTTGAATTACTGATGCTGCATTTAGGTATTGCAGGTGGAAGGACCATGGAAACACATTCGGGGAAATCACATTGAACATAGGGTAACCAGTTAAACCAAGGCCCCGTCTATTAAGAGACCTGAGGCCTCGTTGTTAAGTATTTATATTCATAACAGTAATTTGAATGATTGTGTGTTTTAATGTTGTGACATTGGACGTACTTAACCTTAATTAATTTTCCTCTAGCATCCTTTTTAGACAACATTGTCGAGGTTGTTCACCTGATTCATTGTAACCTCATCGTTGAACTCACTAACCCGCATCTTGTGTGTAGAAACTTATCACCTTTTAAAAAAATTTGTTGGTTGTGTTTTGACCCAACTTTTGGGCATCACAGTATGCATGATGAATTATATATGTGTATATATGTGCCGTGGTATATACCGATATGTACGTCATCATGTACATATAAGTATGTGCTTACATATATAACAGTACATAATGTAAAGTAAATCTTATCATATACTGTTATGGAAACAAAACTGTAAACTCATTTGATTGAATCAATTGTATTATGTTTCTTATTTTGAGAAGTTACGTTTTCATTTTATGATTATAGTTTTTAATGTGTAATTCATTTCATTATGTTGCTATTAAGAGGAATGTTTGTATCAATGTAAGAATGTTTTCAATGGAATTTTGAGGATGGTTTTGAATCAGTCAAGTATGGATTGATTGAAACATGATTCTTAAATTGGTATTCTGATTATGGTTTCAATATGTTATTGATGAAATGGGAATAACTGTTAAATGAGTTAGAATTTTGAAGTTCTTTTCATTCAATAGTAGTTAGAACATGTGTTTGTAGATTATGCAAGTGTGATCCTTTAGATTGGGTGGCTGTCATAAATCGAGTAACTTGTGGTGATAGAATTTATTTTGTCGGATGCCCTTCGACATTAGTCTAGATCCTTATGGGAAAGTTTATGACAATTGATTAATCAAGTGGTAACATTTAATAATTCATGGGTTGGGTTTCAATTTAAAAAGACTAAAATTTTATGGTTTCACCTGGCATATAGGATTGCTACGAGATGTAGAATTCTTATGTAGACACCCATGTACTACTGGATCATTACCTTGTCATATTCTATGCGAGTTTATTTCTATTTTAGAAAGAGATCAATACTTGTTATGGTTTGTGAAAGCATATTAGAATGTTGTATGGTTATTTTCTATAATAATTGATGATTTTATGGATATCTTGCAGTATGTCTAAAATTTGTCTTGCAGATATGTGGAGGATATTTATATACTTTGACTATGTGTCTGAGCCCTATTTGTTTTGTGGTGTTGTGTTCTTATTTGTTATTTCAAGAAACTAGATGGATAAAACTATGAATCTGGGTCAGTGGTTGGCAGCTGTTAAAATCTATGGAAAATAGATTGTAGCAGTACTATTGATTATTAGGGCAGTTTATAGATCGTATAGGAAAACTTAAGCAGAAATCCTGCATTTTGTATGTGAAGCATTTCAATAAAGTGTACTGATGTTTCTCTATTGAAATCTGAAATTATGTATGGACAACTTTGCAATTCAGTTTGTAAACTTATATGTTCAATTTTGTGGAAGTTAAATAAAAAATATATATTTCTCTATGTGGATGTATGTTATTTGATTGGTTTTATTTGGTTTCATCACCTAGTTTTGGGTGGTGTTACAGATTTACAATAGGTTCTATTTCAATAGCCATTTTACCATTAAAATGAAATTTCACCTAAGTCATCAGATGAATTCAATTTTTCTAATGAAAGCAAATGTAAAGTTAGGTTTATAATATGTTCAGTATTTGTTAATTTAATAAGGGTTTATAGTTTTATGGTTCAACAAAGCAAAGTGAGCTTAAGGTTTGTTTTAACAAATGGACTATTAGTCAATTATATATTATTGTAATCTAAATAGAGAGCTAAAGTGGAATATTTCTTTTAAAATTACTACTTTGGTTATTTGTATTAATTTATTAACTAATAATTTAAACTTTGGCCTAAACATTTCGTTACAAATTGGGGTTATGTGTGGATACACACTCGGATTTATTTTTAATGTTTGTTTCATCCTTTTAAAGATGTTAGGACTAAAAATCATAATTTAAACTTAGTAGTTTAAATGTTGAATAAATGTAAAGTTAGATTATTAAAATTATTAAGAAGATGTAATTTCAAAAGGGGTTATATTAATAATTTTATCGATGATTTTTATCATGATATTTAAGCCTTCCACTTAATGAATACAAACTTTTGGATAACTTGGAAACCAATTTTTATTAAAAATTGGGAATTCAATAAGTTTAATTTAGTGATAAATATTTTAATTAAACAAGTGGACTACTTAGATATTTATTATTGGTCATTTCCTTTTCTTGTGTCATTTAGTTTTCCAAGGCATAACCTACCTTGGAATTTAAGGACTTTACGTTGCCTAATGTCATCAATTGATGTAGGTATGTTGGCATGCCAATGCATGCCATGATTTCCCTATGAGACAATAGGTGACTAGGTTTTCGGTTTTAGATTCATATCAAGTTAGTAGAATGTGTAACCCTAGTTGTCATCAGGTTGTTCGAATTAAGATTAATAAAAAAAAATAGTGTCATTAAAGTTTTAGTTAAAAACTAGTTCTTTAAAACTTGATAATGCCATTTTTATGAGGCCAATATATGTGGCCAGTATACTGGTCATTATAAAAATAGCATTACAGCTTAAACTAAATTATAGTACTCTTGGAAATGTATGAATTATTATATAAATATTAGAGTTTTGTTTAATTAAATTTTTAAATAAATTTTAATAAAGAAGTGTAGACCTATCTCATCTTCAAACTCTATTAGTATATATTATGCCATGCTTGGAGAGCGCAGTATCCCCATCTATTTCGATGAACTTCAGGAGGAAGTTCTTGCCTAGGGGGGAGGATGTGAGGTCCCACCCTGACCTATCCTAGCTCGGCCATTTTTTTGACTTTGGCTTACCTTGACAATACATTGATTATAGACATTTGACTTATTTTAGATTATGACTTGCTATCATTAGACCTTATGAGATGATTGTTATAGATTTATATGATGATGATGTTAGTCGTACTCTTCATATGCTTGTATTTTTTTCATGCTTACCATACGATATATGAATTATGTGTTCTACATTTGTTACGTTATCTTACAAAATAGTAAATGTTGATAGTGTAATGGTTCAATGATTAACTTAGGGTTACATGCTTATGTGAAAATTGAATCGATAATTTGATGCTTCAAGAATTATTGTATAATGTGGATTATGTTATGATTCATGAAATGTAGTTCTTTTATACATATATAGTTTAGATGTCATTATTTCATTTTCGATATGATTATTTATGAAAAGAGTTTATGAGGTACTGACATCGGAATCAAGTGTGCAGGAATATGGCCATGGTTATAAAATTGGGGAAATAAGAATGGATCTAAGTGCAATCAGTTTGAAACCAAGGTCGGCTCTAAGAAGAGTATGACCTCATTGTAACGTGATTTTATTTGTAAATGTGATGCATGTGTGTATGTGGTTGATAATAAATGTAAATGTATGTTTGTAAGTAAATTTCACTTTGTGAAAATATAAATGTAATTTTCCCACTAAGCATGCCAAGTGTGTATGTGATGTGTACTTATGTGAGGTGTCACTTGACATGATTGTGATGATATGACATGCTTGAGTGGAATATGGACCCCACCCCATGCTTAGTTTGGTCTTGAGTATTCCTAAGCTAGGTAGGTGGTTTAAGGAACCAAGATTTATGTTAACAATACTCCATTTTCTGATGCAAGTTTAACTGGGGTTTTTGAGGGGTTCTGTGGAGCCCCAGGGTATAGTTAAGGTTGGGTTTTAGCTCCCTAATCCTAGTACATGGGTTAGGGGGCCTATTTATTCTATTTCCACTTCCCTAGGCCACCATTTTGTCTCTCTAAATGGGCCTTCTTTGGTATAAATGAAAATGGTAATGTTCTCTAGGTGGCCTCACTTTTCCATGTGTTGAATTTCTCCCCATTACTATAGCAAGGGCAAGTGAGATTGTGTCTTGGATCTAGAAACCTAATTTATTTTGGGAAGAGGGATGAGAGAGGAATGTTTATATGTCTTTAGGGGAGAGAGAGACTTAGAAAATGATACACTTGTTCATCTTGTTTATGCTAGATTTGGAGAGAGTGAGGAGGGGACTAGAGAGTGTTTTTGGGCTAGTAGATTTGAGAAGGATAGCAAGCTTGGAGTCAAGAGGAGCTCTTCTTCAACCTTTCAATTTTTCCTTTGCTTAGGAGAAGGTTGGTGGCTCCTATCATGTAAATATTTTGTATATGCTTTGAAAGAAATGTACTAGTGTGAAATTTGTAAATTTTAGTGCCTTGTGTTGAAACTTATATTGTTTGGTTTCTTTGTGTGATTTTGTTTTCAATCTTGTTTATCTTATTATTTTGTTTCATGTTTTGGGTGTGCAAGTTAACTCCTCATCCTTGGGAGGATTTGAGGAGTACTTGGGGTGAAGGGCCTAGTTGGGAATTCTTTATGTATGAGAACATGGTTGTACGGGCACCCATGATAGCCTTCTTATGTTTGTTTGGGGGCCATAATGGATTTGTTGATGCTCATGGATTTGAGCTGTTTGGTTGGAAGGGCCTTGTGAAGGCATGCAATATATGTTGAAATGATCTTTTCTTATAAGATAGGTGTCTCCATAAGAGAAGTTTCCACCTTCACCCATCTATGGATTGAATCTTTAGAATCCTTTGTGCAAGCTTGGGAAGGGAGTAAATTATGAAAGTCTTTGTATCAAAATTGTGGCATGTATGTTTATGTTATGTGTTGATTGTGTGTAACCCATCCTATTCTCCTTTCCCCTAGCTCGGGGGTGGCCATGAAATCACCTAGGCTGGGAGGTGAGCCTCCATGGTCATGTGGTTGAAGCCTTTTTGTGTTGTGGGTTTCTATTTGCATAATATGAAGTTGAAGTCCAAGTTTGAAGTCTCAAGTTAAGATGGAAGAAAGTATATTACAAAAATGTTACTAGTGTTTTTGAGTTAAATTAATCTTGTTCTACTCCAAATTGTACTCAAAGATAATGTAATTGTAAAAGAAAAAAAGATTTACTAATGTTCTATTTCAAAAGTTAATTCATAATTAAAATATTGTTTCTTTAAAAAGTTAAATTGTTGTAATCTATAATGAAACTTTAAATCAGTTTCCTTCATGTACATTAAATTTTTATGTTTTGAAATTGATCAATAATCCTGCATAATTTATAATTCTATTTCATAATGTTAATTCCCTGCAAATGCATATGATGGTTAAATTTAGAGAATTATTACTGTGTTATTTATCTTCAAATTCTATGTAAAAACCTGGAGTAATATAATAGTTTAAATGTTCATTTGTTTATTCAAAGATTCTCCTATTTTACTATAATAAAATGGACATTAGAATATGTATAGGGTTAAGTAAGCTGTGTAATGCCCAGTGGATTTTGGGCATTACACCCTTATAGGGTTCTTTTCCCCTATCATGGAAATATTGACAAGAAAATGGCTTAAATAGCTTAAAAGCACTAATGGCCCAAATTACAACAAATTAGAGTCTTTATGGAGAAATTTTTAATACCTCTTTGTCTTCTTTAGGTGCTCTACACAAAAAGGTAAAAGAGGGAATATGTATACATGTAAGTTGGATAGATTGTGGAGGCTATGGTGGATAAGATATGATGAAATGCAAGTGAAAGAAAAATTAACTACACATGACACCTATTTGCTAGGTTTTCATCATGGTACTTTCCCAAGGCACCCAAAGAAGTGGTTTTCACAATAGGAAATATTTATTTCTCTTTATTTTTTCTACCAAGGCACCTATTTAACAAGTTTTCACCAAGGCACTTTTTCTCTTCTCTAATTTTTTTTAGTATTTTTGGAAGGGACACAAGCCTCATTCTCTTTGGAGAAATTTCCTTTTAAGGGTATGTAATGATAGGAAAAGGCTTCTAAATGGTATGATCAAAGATGTTGATGAAGTGGTGGTAGGGAATTATATGGAGGATAAGGGAGATGGTAGCCAAGGATTTATAAAATGGGTTGGATAAAAGGAATAGAAGGATAGAGAATGGATGGATAGTAGATAGGTGTTGGTTATTGGATAGGTTATTGAAAGGTTTTCATAGTAATAGGTGGATAGGATTGTTGGGATTATAGAAAGGTGCACACTAAGAGTGTAGGGGTGAATTTATACCCTTAAAAAATTTCAAGATAATCCTTGTAAACATGTACTTCAATAACCAATCATGTCAACTTCATTTACCATACATTTAATAACATAATTCAAACGTAAATGCATATAAAAAAATCAATAAAACATAAATAAAAACTTAATACACATGACACATGTATTTTGGTATCACAAAAATCCTTGTTAAAAGGTAAAAAATACAGTGGGGATGGAACCCACAAAGCCTCACTTCTATAGAAATAAAGTTGTCAATTAAGGCTTACAAAGATTGATCACTTCTAGTGATCTTACCTTGTTAGGAGAAACAAAAAGATCACCTAGATCTATAGGTGGTTAGAGGATTTTAGCAACACCATATTATATGTGTGCACTCAGTTAAGAGATTTAATAAGGAACTATTATTTCCACTCTATTAGGAGATTTTGAATCTACTACAATTGTTAGAGAGTAACCGTGATATATGATCTATATGAAATACAAATCAAATTTATGATATTAGATCCATTAAGTACAATAATGATATCACCATTATGTGATGAATATGTCCTTTTGTACTACTTGGTAGCCTTATGTATGTTTATGATAAACTGTATGCTTCTGTCAAAATCCTTTTTTCAAAACCCTATCTAATCTTTAGATGTTCTTGAGTGTAGCTACTTCTTGATGATATATGTCAAAATGACATATTAACAATACTTATATCAAATTTATTTAAACTAATTAGGGTTTTACATTATCTTAGAAAACCTAACATCAATGGTTCATATGATTAACCAAGATCATCATTATGTAGGAATCATCATTCATTAAATGATTACATCTGCAATAAATATTCACCTTAATCTTTGTAAACCATTTTTTTTCTTAGCAAAAAATATTTCACCTTGAATTGTATGCCATTCCAAACTTTTATGTGAAAAATGGATTAGTCGGTAAATTTTGTCTCTCGGTTTCAATATTTACTAGTGCTCGATAATCCTGTGTACTCAGTAACCTCTGTGGTCAGTGACTACAACATAGTTATAACCGACTAAACTATCTTTCTTTATTTACTAACTGTACAAATGAATACTAATGACAACACTCAATCCATGTAGGAGTAACATTCTCCCCCTTTGGCATTATTATAAAAAACTTATATGTATGCCGACTATAAAATATTGAACTTGAAAATTTTACAAAACCAAAAAATATGTAAACTCAGTGACTCTTAGTGACTCCCCCTTTGAACATGCTCTTGGTATATATACATATTTTTCCACCCTTTTTTGAAAACAATGACAAATAATATACTTACAATTTGTTAAAAATATTTGGATTGTTTTCCTTGAGATTATCAATAAGTTTGTCCCATTCATCCTTAATATTTTCTAGAGCCAGTTGCCCTAACCTTACTTCTGCATGCATATCAAAAATGTTCTTTGTGACTAAGATCTCAGGGGTGGAAATCAATTTCTTTGGCTTTGTCACATGGTTTTGCATCACTTCCAAATGTGGTAGTAACTTGACCTCTAGCTTGGTTACCTCTTCTCTGATTTGGTCATCTTCCTTTCTCAACTCTAGTCTAAACCATTGTATGTGTTTAACTTTTGAATAATGCACTTAAAATGCATGTTGCTAGATTGTAAGACAAGTAGCAATATCTTTTATATCTTCATCTATTTTCCCTATATTTTCACTA
The DNA here is from genome assembly GCA_027943335.1 of Chamaecyparis obtusa. Taxonomy (NCBI): domain Eukaryota; kingdom Viridiplantae; phylum Streptophyta; class Pinopsida; order Cupressales; family Cupressaceae; genus Chamaecyparis; species Chamaecyparis obtusa. The sequence continues at coordinate 710,955 of BSBK01009177.1, forward strand.
ATCTCAGTACTGAAGTGATCTAGATTTCATAACTATTTCAAAATTGTAAGAACATTTTCAATAATGCTTTCCAATTCAGTTATAACTTCATAAAACTTTACCTTGTTCACTACCACTGCTTGGCTAATATTTTTAGTTAACTTATAATAAATCTTAAATTCAGATCTTTATTCTATCATTTGATTAGCATCAGTAGTGGGACTATTGATAGTCTCAGTGAGTAGTGTAAGTTGGAAAATGATGGGGGCAGATTCATCAACATTGACATCTGGAGAGACTTGTATAAGGATTTCCTTGACATCCTCTAGAACCTTTATATTCTTATGTTCTTGCCCCAGATCTTATTGTGATTCTTTTTAGGTGTATCGATCTCCATACTTCCTAAGAGCTTCAGGGTCAAGTGTCCTTAGCTCACATGCTGGTATTTCTATGATTTCATCGAGTGTCACCAGACCCTTCCTCTTCTTCTTCTTCTTTTTCACACTAGATGATGGTGATTGTACAATGGAAATTTGAGCCTCATGCTCAAGATTTTCCTTTGGTGGCTTGGTGGAGTTTTCTTATCCCTTATGCTACTTGGTAACTAATTTTTCAATCTATGGTGCAGGGGCTTGTGAATTTTTGTCGATGGTAGAAGTGTCTACCATTGTCTCTATTTGTGTATCTTGTACATTTTCTACCGCATCATTAGTCTCAATGTTTTCCTCACCTTGTATAGCTCCTCCAATATGCTTTGTCTCCTTACCAGTTTCCTCACCCTTATCATCATTTGTATCTGTTACTTTCCCAGGTGGAGTATTATTTTGTGTGTACTACTAGCTACCTCAATATCTTGTACTAGTATAGGAAGATTACCTGGTACCATTTCTTGGGATACCTCAGTCTCTTCTTCTTCACTAAGGTTCCTAGTAGCACCAATAATCATTTCATCTTCTTTGGCATCATCAACGAGGTCACCTCTTTCTATGTCTTCAATCAAAAAAATTCATCCCCTAGAGTAGTTAGAATCTCTGGGGTTCCTTTCATCACAATGTCATCAATAGTTATTAATTATTTTGCATTAGTTTCTTCCTTAGACTACTCAGTATCCAAAATTTGAATTGTCTCATCCTCAAAATTTGTAAGTTCTTCTTCTTGTATGCTCGGTTGAGGTTCCTTAGTGTTGATTTCCAATGTAGTTGCATTGATTATATTCCTTCTTTCATCATCTACCTCTTGCAGTTTCCCTTGTATAATGTTGAATTCTCTAGCCTTCATTAGGAATTTATTAGCATAATTTTTTAAGGCTTCATCAATTTCTACAACAGAGAAGTCAAATCTTACTAAAATGAATGACCTTTCTCTCATCCTTTTCTCAGTTGTAAGCACATAAGTCCATCTAGTAGAAAATTTATCATACAATTCTTTTGGTATGTTGCTCGAAAATCCAATAGGAACTCTTTTGAAAGTAATCATCATGCTTATTATTGCTTCTTCAAGCTTATCTTTCTCCTCAGTACTCAGATGTGGATATCTTTTTATCTTCAGTGTACCAGTCCTTCTAGTGGTCTTAATTATTTCTACTACTTCATCAATTGTCTGGGTTCCTTTATTCACCACAACACAAAAATTTTCATTGTCCTCTTTTGAATATTTATCATCCTTTTCTTCAAAAAAATTTCTTCTCCTCTTTGGTTCTAGGAGTTCGGTGGTGGCCTTTGATTTTCTCTAATGATATGTGTGAGTTGGTGTGGGTCTTTTTATCTTTGCAACATCTTTCTTTGAAGGTGGTGAACTAGCCATTTCTGACCTTGTCCTAGTCTTTGTTGAAGTATCAACATGTTTTCCTTTACCTTTTTCATCCTTAGGTGGCTCTTCCTGTCCATGGTTCCTCAGACTTGGTAGCCTCTTCATCTACATTCTCACCAACTCATGCCTTTTCCTCAATTTCTTCTTCAGACAATTTCTCAATGTCTTCATTAGTGACACCAAATTGTTTCTTAAGATTTTTCACCATTTTCTCCTTTTTCCAGCCCATCTTTTCAACTACAAGTCCCATCTTTATCTTGTTCTTTTCCTCTTCATAGGTTCCAAACCTTGTATAATTTTTGTCCTTAGGCTTAGTAAGTAAAGCCTTTATTGATTTTGTAGCTATATCAATATCTATCTCATAATCCATAGGTGGTAGCCAAGTTGTTATTGTCTCTAGTGCTTTGATTAGGGTGGTGTCAGTATCCACTAGAAAAAAAAATGTCATCCTTGAATTTTTCTACCAACTATGATGGTATCCTTATTCTTTTCTTCATTCTTTCTTTAAGCTTCCCATGGTAATATTCCATGATAGGTTCAAAGTTTGTATCTAGGTTCTAAATAAATTCACTATTTTGAACAATAATTGGTTGGTTGATATCCCATTCTACATTATTGACTGATGGGAAAAATTTTTGTAAATAGAAGAGTGTACATACCAATAATGAGCCAAATTTGCAAGTGTTTGATCTTTCTACTGTGATTGTTCTCATGTTTTCCTCTAACTATCTCTGCATCAACTTAGCTAGGTTGAGTTGCAAACCCTTTTTCACAATCTTATAGGAAATGTCTACCATTCCACATGTAACACTATTTGGTCTACTTGATTGGAAAATATTGTATGCAATAACATATACACCAAATATAATTTCAAGGTCACTAATAATAGTTATTCTCAAGCCTCTACCATCCCATTCATCTCTCGTTCATTTCTCAATATTGGTTCTTTCAGGGTGCCTTAGGGATTTAGCTTTGTCATTCATGGGATACCCTACCGCTACATGTATAAAATCCTTTTTTATCTTCATCGGTTCATCCATCCATAGCTTCCCTTCACGTACATGACACAACACTATACGTATCCATTCAGTTTTGAATTCTTTTGGGAAATTTAGGCATTATTTAACCCTTTTACCTCTAAGTGCTTGTGATCATCCTTTAGCTTTCCATTGGTGCAAAGCTCTTGATAAGTGGAATGGAGCTCAAAGTCACTAATTTCATTAATTTTGTAGTGGATGTATGATCTAACATCTTTCAGGAGTAGAACCCTGCGTGGTATCAAATATAACATGCCCTTGTCATCGGGTTGAGCTGCAACTTTCAGATGAAATTTTTAATGGGGCTTAGTGCAGGCCATGTTCTTGATCAAAATAACCTTCTTACTCTTTTCTTCCTTGGTTTGAATGGTTCATGAGGATGAATCCATCATGATTTCTAAATTTAGGGCTTTCAACAAACTAGATGCAGAGAACTCTGTTAGCTCCAAACTTACTTGATTCAATCTTTAACTATTTGTGATTTGATTAGATCTCTATGAAATGCTTGGATTTTCTCTACTCAAATTTTTCTCTGCTTCTCTCTTGATCACTTTTTATATAAATGAGTTCATCTCCCATTTATTTATAAAAAAAACCTTGATTGGCGCATTAAATTATTTGTCATCTACCACTCGGTTGACAATGAAGTCACTCAATTAACACTATAGATGCCTCATATTGGTGAATACTATCAATAATCAATGGACTATTCAACTCGGTTGTGTTGGAGCTCTAAATTTTGGGCAAAATTTGGAGTCCTATATAGTGATAAAACCCTAAAAAATAGCCTCTTAAACTTCATGCCCAATAATTAATGATGGAGTACATGAAACAGGATAAAATATTACATTAATTTTCAATTAAAAAGTTGAGATATTATGGAAGGAAGCTCTGTGACAAGAACAATCAAAATTCTATGATCAAAGCCTTTAGAAAATGCTGGAATTATGACCTATTGCAAAGATGATGTCGACAGAGGAAAAAGATGGTCAAATTTTAAAAATCTAAAAAAGACCCAATTCGGGAAATCAAATTTCCTATCTCCAATGAAAATCTTAACTTTCCATGGGGTCTTTTGGGTTTTCAACCAAGCCCAAATCCAAAATTTAGGTAGTTATTTTTTAGTTAGTTTATCATTTTTTCAAAACAATTTGTAATAAGGGTGTGTCTTTTCACCCTAAAGAGGTGTGAAAGCCACTCAAACATGTATATATACATAATGTAAAATATAAAGAGAGAGAATACAATACAAGATATATTTCCATAGGATATAATTCGATCAAAACTATAATATGAACTCTAATGTACTATTTTTTTCAACATTAATAAAGATAAGTGCTCTTCTTTTTTATTTGTGGTTATAAATTATATGTTTTCAATTAATCTTTCAGATTACTCTATGAACCAAGGTATCCTACTGTGTTTTTCTATTTTATGCATTCATTTATGACTAATTTGTACAATTTGAATAATGGTAGCATGGTCTGAGAACCTGTTACTGTTTCCTTTCGGGCTCTTAAGTTGGGTTAAAAACCATAGGACCTATTCCATAAGTTGTTTTAAATTTTGTTTCAATAGAATCTTTTAGGGTGATGGTCTCACTTTACAAGAGTGAGTTACCTTAAAACTGTCTCTGATTGTATGTAGGATTGAAATTTTTATGACTCTATAGCCCAAGTATTTAGAAGGCACTGATCTAACTATAATTTGGAAATTGTCATTTGGCTCATACTTTGTGGTTTGTAGGTTTGAGTTCTTAGTTTAATCCACTTTAGTCAAGATTTATAGAATAGAGATTATTAGAGGATTTGTTTCTTTCCTCCAAGGATCATTCACTACCTTGGGAGGAACTTTGTTTATTTATGTATGCAGTTGTGTAACATAGATAATTTGATAGTTTAAAGTGAATTTAGGCCTACCAGCCTTGGCTTGATTAAGCCAGAATTGTAGAGGTATTAGTGTGTACCTGTCAGTTGGCCAAAAGTGATCCATCATTTTTGGGCACCAACAGGTTGTCTCTATCAATTTAAGCAATTGGAATTTCTTACTCGGTCCAACTTAACTCACTAGCTTATTTTAAGTTAAAAATATATAATACCCTAGTGCATCTTAATTGATGCTAATTTGGTATTCACCCAATAGATATAAGGAACTATTTTAAGATATAACTAACTAAAATTTGGTTCCATACTTACTTGAAGTGCTTAGGTAGAGGTGGTGAAATCACTTAATCTAATGGATGAGGCAACACCGACTATTGTGCTTGGTCCAACATTGTCATTTGATGTTTTTATCCACATTTGATTCCTTATCCTCGTGATTTGTTCAATTGTGTTTCCATTTGCATTAGTACTTGATTCTGGTGCTCGGTCTATGTAGTCTTTACTTAAATGACCAACATTATGATAGTGTAAGCATGCCATTCTAGATCTTTTCCAATTTCAAGATCTTCCTCTCCATTTCTTTCTTATGATGTTAGCTACTATATGTCCATATCTACCACATATTGTACAATTAACCTAAGTGTTGTAATCCCAAGTATATGCATTACCTTGTCTTCTTAGGTGATATGTCTTGTTTTGTCCTTTCAGTTTCCAGACTTACTTCATCTTTGTCCTACATTCTTGTGATATGTGTCCATGCATGTTGCAAGTGAGACAATTATTTTCCATATAATGTTTCTTATGTCACTTATTCAGCTTTAATCTACACTCATGTGCTTGATGTCCATACTTCTTGCAATTATAATAATAACCATAAAATTTAGGAGTAGAATTAGAAATACCTTTTTCTTTGCTTCTAGAAACATTTGATGTGTGCCCTAGTTTTCCACAATGATAGTATGAGAGCTTCTTTGTCCTTGGTTGTGCATAGAAAATATTTTGTTAAGCTTTTTTTGATGACTCTCACTGCTCAGTATAGCCTAAACCAATAGTGTTGTCAAGTCTTCTTTGACTATTTATAAATTCATCCATTCTTTTATTACTTTCTTTAGCTTTCTTTATCATCTCATTATGTTGTTGTTGAATCTTCACTTCACTCTTCAGTCTTTTATTATCTTCTCTCAATTCACTGATGTCTTCCAATTTTCTAGTAAGCTCATTGTTCACTTGGTTGACTTCCTGACTCATAAAAACCATCTAATTTGAAATTTCAAAATGATGTTTGGAAGTCTTAGTATTTCAAATTTCTTTTCTTGAAAATTATCAATCATTTGTATTCATCTTCAATAGCCAAATTTATTTCTTGTTTAACCTATCTTGCATTGTTCATGACATCAATCATTCTAACCATTTGTGTCTCTTGACCGATCTGTAACACTTTCACTTGTTCAATAAGATGTTGATTCTTTTCAAATAGATGTGATATGGTTCCTTTAGATGCATTAGATATGCTACCAGATCCAGATCTAGATACTTCAAATGGATCCTCTATATCTTCTTCATGATAATCAGTGTCATTGTACATAAATTCCATATCCTTCCTCTTGACTAGTAACTCTCTCAATTTTTCTTTGGCTTCCTTGAATTGTTCATTGTAGATCTGCATCTACAATTTCTAATTTTCAATAGTCTTTTCAACCTTATACCTTTCCATCCTTTGATCTTTTCTCTTCAGTGATTAAACTTCCTAAACAAGAGAACTATCTCTGATACCAATTGTTGTAATTATGGAAAGGTGTATAGTGATAGGGGAGGGGTGAATTAGTACCCTTAAAAAATTTCAATCTAATCCTTGTAAACATGTACTTAAATAACCAACTCTGTCAAATTAATTTACCATACACTTAATAACATAACTTAAATGTAAATTCATGTAAAAAAATAAATAAAACATACATGAAACTTCAATACACATGAAAAATATATTTTTATATCTTAGAAACCCGTGTTAGAAGTTAAAAATTGTGGTGGGGATGGAACCCACAAAGCTTCACTTCTAGAGAAATAAAATTGATAGTTAAGGCTTACAAAGATTAATCACTTCTGGTGATATTTCCCTGTTAGAAGTAACATAAATATTAGCTAGATCTACCTAGCTAGAGGATTTTAGCAACACAACATATGTTTGCACTCAATTAAGAGATTTAATAAAGAACTTTTAAGTCCACTCTGTTAGGAAATTTTGAATCTGCTACAATTTTTAGAGAGTAATAGTGATATATGATCTATATGAAATACATTTCAAAATGCTGATATTAGATCCATTAAGTACACTAATGATATCATCTTTTTGTGATGAATATGTCCTTTTGTACTACTCAGTAGCCTTATGTGTATCTATGATAAACTATATGCTTTTGTCAAAAACCTTTTATCAAAACCCTATCTGATCTTTAGATGTCCTTGAGTGTGGCTACTTCTTGATGATATATGTCAAAATGACGTCTTAAAAATACTTATATCAAACTGATTTGACCTAATTATGGTTTTACATTATCTTAGAAAACCTAAGATCAATGGTTCATATGATTAACCTAGATTATCATTACATAGGAATCATCATTCATTAAATGATTCCATCCATAATAAATATTCACCTGGATCTCGGTAAACCTTTTTCTTGCTCACTAAAAAGTTGTTTCCCTTGAATTGTGTGCCATTCCATAATTTTATGTTAACTCTAGATTATTTGGTAAAGGTTGTCTCTCAGTCTCAGTATTTGCTGGTGCTCAATAATCCTTTGTACTTGGTAACCTCTATGCTTAGTGACTACTGCGTAGTTATAACCGATTGAACTGTATTTATTTGTTTACCAACTATACAAATGAATACTAATGACAATAATCAATCCATGTAGGAGTAACAAGGATGACAAAATCAACATTGATACACACCTTGAAGAGCAATAGAATAATGGAGGAAAAGTGGATGGAATAACTTGAGGTTTTTATGTAGGAGTGGATGGATGGTGTTTGGAAGGATATGAAGGAAAATGCTTTGAATGCTTGGATGCCAACTCTAACTTTTCTTTTGTATCTAGAATTAATTTAAGAATGACTTGGAAATCCACATAGCTTTTTATTTTTATTTTCTTTGAGTTGCTTTATCATATACTTCTTTAATGATGGATTTAGGAACCCACATTTTCTTTGATATATTTCTTTTCATATTAGACCTTTGTGAACTTTTGAATAACTCTTTTCTATTTGTATTCACTTGTCAATTAGGCTAGACATAGTGATCTTTACATATAAGTTTATTCTTAAATTTTAGATTTCATTGTTTGACATCCAAATTGCTTTCAAAATACTTGGGAATTATGGATGAATATGACTGATATGGAGGTTACATATGGATGGATTGATGTGGAGGGTTCAAGAATGCATGTTTTTTTTTTAATCTTTAGAAGATATGGGGTAAGTGGATGACAAGATAGGAGTGATATATATTGTAGATAGAGGGATATTAGGACCCAGTATAGATGAAATATTTAATAGTTTCAACTTTTGGATAAAGGGATCATGAATGGATATGGAGGATGGAAAAGGAATATTCTTACATGAAAATGGAGGGAGATCTATCAATGAAACTCTATTAAATTATGATTGGGTGTTTACAAACACCATTTCATATTGAGTATTTAGAAACACTATTGTGTGATGATGTGGGTTTTGAAAAACACCATTGTATTAGTTGTATAGTACTTGATAATTATGAGCTCATGTGGTTGAATATCCTCAGGAAGATGTTTGGTGTGGGCTAGGAAATGACTCCACATGATGAATAGTAATGTGCCCCTAGCTAGATATTATTGTCCTAAGGAAGAGATATGGAATGACTCCAAGCTATGCTAACTGATAGGGTATAGAACCTACTAATATGTACAAGGATGTAAGAGCTTTTAAAGACATGTATAAGCAATAAAGATAAAGGCCAATGAAAATTATATGTAGCTGATATGTATAAGAATGAACCTCCTATTTTATGATTTTTGGATTTTTAATCTTCTTAGGTTTTTCTAGATTTGTAAAGATTTTAATATTGTTTTTGGATTTTTAAAACTTTTAAGATGTGTTTGGATTATTTGAGGAGCATTTTAGAACTTTTTATTTTCACTTTTAGAGATTAATAGTTCTCAAACAAGACCACATTGAACTATCTCCAATGTCTAGAAAGGTGTAGGACATTTGCAGATGGATGAGGAAATTGATGGAGAAAAAGAGAATAGGTCATGATGGGTGAAGCATGTGAATACAATCCTCAAGGCCAATCTACCCAATATTACCAATGCTAGGGAGAAATGTTAGAAAAATGGTCATCACTCCCCTTGGGATTTGTGACATGGTTTAATAGCCTCATGTGTCTTCTATAAGTCTAGTGGTTGTATTGGGCATTAACAAGTCGATCTTTTGGTGCAACAACAACCACTACTTGTAACAAGTAGTATCAAAGCTTGGTCACAGGTTCAAATCCCCTCAAGTAATGCTATGGGGGAGATTGTTGGAAAAATCGTTAGCACTCCCCTTGGGATTCATGACATGGTTTAATAGCCTCCCGTGTCTTCTATAGGTCTAGTGGTTGTATCGAGCATTAACAAGTTGATCTTTTGGTGCAACAACAACCACTACTTGTAACAAGAAATAATATATAAATCTGAGGTATATTTTAGACAAGGAACTGAAGCCAATGACGCAGTGTGTTGATACCTAAGTTTTGTTGTCTATTAGTGTCTTATACTTAGTCATTTTCTAGGAAATGTTGGTTGGTCATCACTGCAATTGAGTCATCATGTATAGGTCGAGTCATGTATATTGTACATTTACTGAGCATTAGTTATTGCCGAGCAAGATAGTGGTCACTGAGTACTTCAGTATCAGCCGAGTTAGTTTATGTCGAGTTATGTAGAGATGCTAGTGCCAAGCACCAGGGTAGGAAGAATAGTGTATGTTGAGAGCCAGAGATATCAAATGCTGAGTAAGCCATGTTGGGAGTTCCCTTTGATCTTAAACTTGTAGATTTATACTTTGATGGATAACTTTAATATAACTTTGACTTTATCACCACTCCAAAGTCTACAAGGAAGAGGGCCAATTAACAAGGATCAACAATGAGATCCTCCTACACTTTGAGCCAAGATGCTCAGGTGGGTGTACCCTTGATTCACTTCTTCAAAGGAATCACAAAATATTATACAACTATACCCTTTACTAACTGATTGAAAGATTTTATTATTTAAATGTGTGTGTGATTGATGATGATGGACTTCTTTTAGAGAAGGGATCAATGCCTTAACCAAGGGAAAAGAGTCACCTAATAACATATATCAACTGAACCCTAACTTAAATACACTTGAATTCAGGATAATTGTTTTGCCTATTATCCTTCTCAATCACATATTAGGACATCAAATCCTTATCTAGCCATGAACTCACCAAAACTACCTCAAAGACTTTAATACTAAATTTGTTAGGAACTTAAAGATAATTTCAAAATACTCTTTGTTTAACATATGCTAACCCACTTTGTGAAATTAACATATATGAGCTCAAGAACAAAATAAGAAGACATACAAAAATATGAAATTGGAATCCAAATGTATTCTCATTAAAATTTGTAGAATCAATACATTATCAAACAACAAAATGCTAAAGAAATAGACCCAAAATCCAGGCTCTCCTTGCTCAGTATAATACCATCAATAACTAGGGACCAAAAAGAAAGTTTTGCAACCCTCACTAAGTCAAAAAAGCTACAATATATACCCCCTAGTCATCCTGGAAACCCAAAATAGGTTGTAACAAGCTATGGATGACTAGGGTTAGGGTTTCACCCACTAAACCAACTAAAATAGTCAAGAATTTATTACAGAGGATGAAAACTAGTTGGGCATGCCTGAGAAAGATTTGCACTTATGATAGATCTCTGAGAAAGTACTACAAATCATGGAATTCTATGTCAATCAATCCTTTTAGCCACCTACAACATGCCTTGAGCAATAAAACCATACTCCTCTTGGTATAAAAACATCATGCCACTAACCACAGAGACCCTTAGATCAGTCGGCAACAACCAACGCCACCAAACCAATCAAAATCAGCTCTAAAAACCATAGATTTTGATACTTCCTGTCACTACAAACCCTCTACAAATTTGAATTTGAGTTTTAATGGTTAGTTCCAAGCGCCAACAGCAAATCAATAGTCGACATTTCAAATTAGGTCAACTTTAAGTCATGACCATCTGATCCTTTTATTTCATGGGTTTTATAGCTTAACCTTTTAATATGACCTCAATCACATTTAGCGATTTGGAGACTAAAGACCATTTCCAAGTCACAAAATACCTTAACACATCACCAAATAGTTTAGCAATTACGCGAATGCTTGTTCGCTGAACCACTAAAATATTTAGAGAACTACCATCTTTCTTTGCAAATGAGTGAACCTATTGAAAATTTGTCAGGCCACTAAACACTTATCAGAACTACTAAGACCTTAGACCAAAACTTGGGCCTACCTTCAATAAAATCAATGGCTGTCTCATCTTCGCATAGACCTCCAAGATTCCTCCAAATCATAAGACAACCATCAGATGAAGAATCTTACCCTACTCTAACAACCTTCTAACAGGATATGAAATCAATGGTTGGCGCATCTTCACATGTGTCAGAGAAAACCCATCAAATTATACATCGATCATCGATGCTCTGCAAGTGTTAGAACCCACTAAACCTCAAAAAACCTAGCCCCACTGACAACATGTCTAGTCACACAATGTGGACCAATTAGATAACATAAAATCAGCACACTTGGCATGTGGACCCACTGTACTTTATCCCCTCTGAAAAAGGTATAATCGATAGTTGTCACATGATCTTAAATGTCTGACACATCTGATAAGATCATACGCCCCTCATTGATTTTATGACAATGTCAAGACCCCCTAAAAAACTCAAAAACTAGGTCCCACTAACAACTACCACTGTATTATATTGTGGACCAAACAAACACTGCCATTTGTAAATATGTGTCACTTTGGACCCACAGTTTGAAGTGTCGTGTCACAAAGAGAATCGACGATCATCGTAAGATCACAAGCCTCTAACAAAACCCTCATGAACTTACGACAACCGTAGGATTGAAAAAATGTCAAAGAGCTGGGCCTAGGGAAATATTAAGCACTGAGGACTTTAGGAAATATTAAATTTTCCAGTCACTTAGACTTAGGAAATATTAAAGTCCATTGGGGGTATAGAAACTTAGGAAAAATAAAAGGAAAACCACTGTAGGTCAACCAAAAATATCAAGCACATGCGAATTAGGACCTTTAAGTGACCCAAAAAGGTAACTTGAAATTAGAACAGGGTCTGGGAAATACAAAGGGTTTTTTCCAAGTAACAGCTAGTTTTTCAAAAATTTGAACTAAGGGTTTATGCCAGAGACCTAAAAACAACTACAGAGACCAGAAGAAAAGGGCTAGAGCCATGAAATTTTTTCAAGGTACTAATAGTGGCTTTGTCTAGGGATGTATGCCTCCTACAAGCATAGCAAGGATCTAGAATCACTGGTTAAAGAAGACCATCCCACTGGATAACTGACAATAGAGAGCAATAGGACCAAAACCCTACATACCAGGACAAAACAAGACAGGGGTGAGCAACTCTACAAAATTTACAGAATGTACAAACCTAACTGCTATTCATGGAAAATAGAAATACCTTCAATTGAAGTATCTCTTCAATAATTGTCCATGAACTGGAAATTCTTGAACTTCACCATTTAACTCTTTCACAACATATGAATCCTAGCCCCATTTCTCATGAATTATTTATGTCCCTAGCCAGATGGGATCAAACTTTCCATGTTTTCCCTTGTCCTCCAATCTAGCATTCCAAATTAACACCAAATCACTAGGCTCAAACCTTCTTTCAATAGTCTTCTTGTCATACAAATTCTTAACTTGTAACTGCAATTTGGTATTTCTTTCAATTGACTCTCTTCTAGTCTCATCCAGCCTAATGAGGTCTTCAATTCTCAACTGCATCTCATCATCTATGTCATCATCATATAACTAAACAAACTTGTACATTTCCAATAAATTATTCTGAGGCATTCTTCCATGTATTCCATATACTAAGTCAAATGGTTCACAACCAATTTCCTTTTTCATAGGCACTCTATCAGCCCATAGAGCTAATGGAAGCTTTCAATTCCATGCCCTCTTATTCTTTTCAAGAATCCCCTTGAGGATCTTAATCAAACTCTTATTAGTAGATTCTGCTTGACCATTTCCTTGTGGATGATAAGGTGAGGAATGACATCTGAATTCCTAAACCTTTGCAAAATTCCTTATATTCAGTAGACCTGAAGCACATGGCATTATCACTTACTATTCTCTCAGGGCAACCAAACCTTGTAACAATGTTGTTCAACAAGAAATCAGTTACCACCTTGCTAGTTACATTCCTTGTAGGTAAAGCCTCTACCCACTTTGTAAAGTAATTAGTGGCAACTAAGATCCATGAGTGTCCTTCACTCGACTTGTTTGGTATCTCCCCTATGAAATCAATTCCCCATTGTTGGAAAGGAGCTTGTACTTCTGCTAGTTTAATGGCATGTTACCTAAAAATTTAAGCTTACCAGAGAACCTTTGACAAGCATCACACCTCCTTACCAATTGTTTTACATCCTTGAAGATTGTGGGCCACCAGAATCCTACCCTCAAGATTTTTTGAGCAGTTGTTTTACCCATATAATGCCCACCACAAACTCCCTCATGCATTCCCTTTAACTACTTGTTAGCGTGATCTTCATCAACACATTTCAAAAGTATACAATCTAAATTCTTTCTATACAATTTGCATTTTACAATTACATACTTGATGGCCTATAATTTCAATGTCCTCTTCTTATTGTCATTCATTCCTGCTGGACATCTCAGATTTCTTAGATAATAGATAATATCTTGATACCAAACACAATCATCCATATCACATGTATAATCAATTTCAACTTGATTTATCTGATTTGCATCAAGATTGGATTGGGCCATCAGTTTTGCCAATCCTTGTCCTCTAACCAACTTAGTAATTTGGATATCAATATTGAATTATTGGATCCTATTGATCCATCTGCATCTTCTCCCAAACACCTCTTGCTATGAGAAAATATCCTTCACAGCTGCACTTGGCACAAAAGCAATCACAACTGCTCCCATCAAATAACATCTAAAAGCCTTAATTACCTTCACAAGTGTGTAAGCTTATTTTTCATTTATGTCATACTTCAATTCAACAAACTACAAAGATTTATTGAAGAATGCAATAGGCTGCTCAAAACCATCCTTATTCTTTTGTTAAAAAACTATAGCAATAGTGTGAAAAGATGCAAAGGAAAAGATATGCATTGGGACACTATAATCAGGTGCCTTAAGCACAAGTGCATCTTTAATAGCCTGCTTGATATTTTTGAAAGTTTCATTAGGCTCACCCTCCCAATTGATTGCAGATCCCCTCTTCAACATCTTAGAAATAGGTCTAGTAACCTCTGCAAAAATTTTCACAAACCTCCTTATGAAATTGACCTGACCAAAGAAGAACTAAATTCCTTTAACATTCTTTGGTCTCTGAATTTTAACAATAGCTACCACCCTCTCAGGGTCAATTCTCACTCCTTGATTCCCAACTAAGTGGCCAAGCAACTTACCATCAGTGACACCAAATGCACATTTCCTTGGATTTAATGAAATGCCAAATTCCAAGGCCCTTAAAAATATTTTATATAAATGAGTATAGTGGTCTTCTTCCTTCTTGGAATAAGAATTTAAATCATCTTGATAGACAACAAGGAAATCATTTCTGAAATCTAAAAAGGCAACATCCATCACCCTCTAAAAAGTAGCACCAGCATTTGTGAGACCAAAAGGCATTCTGACATAAACATATGTCCCCCAAGGCATTGTGAAAGCTATCTTGAATTGTTCTGATTCTTTGACAATTACCTAATTATTACCAGAGAAACCATCCATCATAGACATCAATTCTAATCTGGTCACTCTCTGCAACATAGCTTCCATATTGGGCAGACAATAGTTATCCTTTAATGAGATGATGTTCAAATTCCTGAAATCCACACAAAGTCTAATGTCACCATTCTTCTTTCTAACAGGGACAAGATTTGACACCTGAGAAGAATGCCTTATAGGCTTGATAATGCCAGCATCTCTTAACTTCATCAATTCTTCTTGCATCTTAGGTGCCAAAGTGGGAATTATAGGCCTTTGTTTTTGTTGAAAAGGTTTAGCATCTTCTTTCAATGGAATAATATTCTAAAACAAATCTTCTCTATAAACCTTTAGGTCATCATATGACCATGCAAAAACATGCCTGAATTTTCTTAGTAATTCAATCAAAGATTTTCTCACATTGTGAGACATGTCCCTACCAATGTATACATTCTTAGGTGCCTCATGTGTTCCAAGATTTATCTCCTCTAGATCATCATGATCTTCTTTTTTGATATTCTTTTGGACTCTATCCTGGTTATCAAAGACAGTCTCCAAAACAACAAGCCCCTTGGGCACCTTGTTAGTTTTGAGTTGAATAAATTCATTTCCAAAGACAACCTCTTTTCCTTCTATTGACTCAACCAAGGTTGAACAATAAAATTCCTGACCATGATACTGATCTTCAAAACTCATAAACTTCAAGATATCATTATCATCATAAAAAACTTGGCAATTTCCAATATTGTTTGGTATACTAGGCCTAGCCTAAATCTCAACTTTAGAGATACCAGTAAATGTAATATCACTGGGATTGATTGCTATATTGGCTAAAAAGTTAGCCATCTTATTGTTACTCCTATCCTTCCATTCAATATTGAAGGCATCAAAATGTTCAATCAAATCCCAAACTGCATTCCTATATTGTTTTAACCTTTTGTTCTTGGAAGCATATATTGATCTGACTTGGGATACTACCAACTCAGAATCACCAATAACACTTAAGCACTTAATACCATGTTTTTGGGCCAACCTCAGTCCTAATAACAATGCCTCATATTCTCCTATATTGTTGGTACAAAAGAAATTCAATGTGAAAGAAAATTTGTAGGTGTTTCCATTAGGAGAAATAAGTAAAATACCTACTCCTTCTCCATCCTTGCAATTTGCACCATCAAAGTACATTACCCACAAATAACCCTTCACATAATTAACACTTACCTCAATAGAGATAGGTGACAAAATAGGTTCCTTCTCAAGTACAAGGATCTCTTCCCTAAAAGCATTAATATCAGTATCCACAAAACATGTAGTTTCATTATCAATACTTCTCTCAATCATGTCGCATACTCTTGGTTCTCACTCAATCTTGACAAACTGATCATCAATCTTGAAAGTGGCATAGGACAGATCACACTGTAAACTTCCACCCATGGAAGCACTCCACCTTCTAGATAGTAGCATCCCATAGTGAGGAGGGATGTCCACCACTAAAACACTCATTGTTAAATCTTTCTCTGGATATGCTACCAGCCTATATGGCATTGCATTGATAGTCCCAATGATTGGTACCTCCCTCTGATCCATTACACAACACTTGCCTTGCACTGTATCAACTTTAAGGCCCAACTCCTCTATAATCTTAAAAGACATAATAGTATTAGAGGCACCACTATCAATCATACAATTTCTTAATTTCATTCCTTTCACAAGGACACTTAAAAAGAATGGATCTATGTTCTCAAGGCTAGCATTGACAGAACTATCCAAATATATAGGAGGAATTTGAGATACAATTCCCTGAGTAGCAACTCCTTTCAAAGCTTTATCTTGAGATCGATTGCATGCAACATCATTGTTATGAACATTATCTACCCATGCAATAGCTTTGTCCTTGTGTTCAGGGATCCTCAACAATTATGACAATGGAACCTTAACTATGATTTGAGACAATATAGATAACATATCAATAGGAGCAGAGTGAGGAATCTCAATTTGCAAAGCCTTAGTGTCCTTTTTCTTATTTGATACATTAGGTGTGTTGGCCACCCTCATTTTTTCATTCTTAGCCATTGTGTTAACTAGCTTCTCTATCTCATTAGAAAATCTTTCAACTCCAACTCCCTTAGGTTCAAAATTCTTACCTTTTACATTCTTGAATTTCACCATGTGATCACCTTTTGATTTGTTCTCATTAGGCTCTCTGGAGTTGGTACTCTTTATAAACATTCCTGCAGCTTTCCCATTTATATCTCTTGCCACCATGCCTCTAGTTTGCACTTGGCAAATCATTTCTGTAGTAATCCTATCCATCTCTTCTCTAGAAGGTCTTCTTAAATTTTCCAGCTCAGAAGAAGAGTTCATGTTACATGTCTTCTTATCAATGTCTTCACAATCAGAAAAAACCTCTTGATGAAAAAGGGCCTGAGTGTGCCTCTTCACATTTACATCTACTTCTTCATCAAAATGTGAATCATCTTCACATCCTAGATATGAAGTATCCATGTTGCATCCAACATCATCTTGATTTTCTTCCTAATCTATCTCCTCATTGCTACAATCTTGATTTGCAGCCATAGAATGTGCAACCACACAATGCTCTGCAGAATGAGGGGACTGGCATGCAACACACCAAGGTATGTCCTCCATGACGTTTATTGAATCTTTTTTTAGAGGGTCAGGGACACCTCTATCATTGTTTCCTCTTGCAATAGGGACAACAGGCTTGCCATCCTTCCATTGGGTGTTGTAGGGGTAGTTCTACAATCTATTATACTTGTTGAAATTGTTGTTGAACTGGGGCCTTTCATTGGTAGGAGCACTGATGTTCCTATTTGCAGGTGTCTTCAAATCCTTCAATGCATTGAGCACCTTATCCAATTTATCTTCCTCTTGCCTCCTAGTTCCAACATTCCTATCATTCTCTTTTTTGTATTTCTTGTCCCCAAACAACTTAGGGTCATCTCTCTTCCCACCCAATTTCCTTGCTATCTTCATATTGTTCTCAATATTGATAGCAATCCTAAAAGCATATCTCATGATTCTTGGTTCCTTTTCCCTTAATAAATAACCCATCTTTCCATCAAATGCATTGAAGTATGTGGTCAGACAAACATTGTCATCTAACCGCATAACTTGGAACAACTTATGCATACCCTTCTGGAATCTCATATTGAACTCGACTGCAGACTCATTCTGATTTTTCCTTATGGTATTGAATTCATTCAACATGAAACTAGCATTAGGCCCTTCACAATACTACTCTTTAAAACATCTCTCAAAAGAATCCCAAGTATCAATACATTTATCAGGAAGTATCTTAAACCAATCTCTAGCATCTTCCATTAGAGATTAAACAAATAATTTCATGACTACATCCTCATGATCTACATCATAATCATTAAGCATATCAACAAATAACCTAAGATGCTCCTCACAACTAATATTATTATTACTAGAAAACTTAGGTACCTTGTCTCTTATATCATTTGGAAAAGAATTCAGGTAGCCAGGAATCCATCAAAACTAATTTGCCTATAGCCTTGTAGTTACATAGGTCTTCTTTCAAATCCTAAACTAGTGTTCCCACTAGAATTATTATTTTTATCTACATTCCCACCCACTTTCACATTTGACTATCTATTAGGATCAACAAATGATTTGGTAGATACATTAGGAATTAGATTACTAGTAGTAGCATTGCTAAGTGGAACAGTAGTGCTCATAGATGGCATACCTTGCTCAGCAACAGAAGGGCCATCTCTATCTCCCTATTTGATTTAGGTGGTGGGATCCCTAGTATTGTCACTGGTTTGCTTATTTGGACACCCACCATCTTCTACTTTCCTTTTTCATTAATAACTATAGTAGGCCTAGTGATCTCATGTCCATTCCCAACCTTAGGCAATGGAGCATAACTTTTCACTTGTCTGATCATAGGGCCCTCTTCATCAAATTCATGGTCTTGCAACAAGTGTTCCTGCTCACTTCTTAGAGTTTCAAGATCACCAAAAACATCATGTTGCAAAGTGTTAGGAGCAGAAGCAAGCGTCTTGTTTCTCTCCTTCATTTCATTAATTTTTCTTAAAAGGGACTGCCTCTCCATTAGAGTGTTTACTTTTTCAGCCTCTCTCTGCTCTTGTAACCTTTTGTATATGGCATCCTACTCTACCAACTACAACCTAAGTGCATTTAAATCATCCGTGTCTATCATAATGTCATCAGAACCTGATGACACATCCATATCAATGAGATTTTGATATGAGAAATGGACTTGCCTCGGTCTCATGTGGTCCCTTCTGAAATTATCTTCATCAAGATCTAAATCAATCTCAAAACCCATTTCTCTAGCTTGTTCATCCTGACTTGTAGGCAATGAACCCTTGTCTTGAAATACAGCCTCTGGGGTATCATAAAATTTATCTTCAGAGCAACCACCATCTGATCTAGAAACTCTATCTTGTGAACCTTCCTCACTTGAGGAAACATGTGGTGCTCTACCTCTGGTATTTATTTGTTCTCTTATGGGATCACTAGTAGACTCACCATTCCTCCTGATCAAACTCTTCTTCTCCTTTCTAGGCAATTGTTCCAGAGTGACCTCCAGATTTTTTCTAACAAAGGACCTAGTATTCCTTCTTTTTTCCATGATTTGCAATCTATAGCATTGGTTCTAACCTTTTTGAGTCACCACCCACCTAGATGGGAAAACCTTTAACTGAATACAATAGGAAAACAAGAGTGCACTTTGAAAACCTTTATCTCTAGACTCTCCCCGGTAGAGTCACCATTTTGTTGGGAGTTGCCTTTGATCTTCAACTTGTAGATTTATACTTTGATGGATAAATTTAATATAACTTTGACTCTATCACCACTCCAAAGTCTACAAGGAAGAGGGCCAATTAATAAGGATCAACAATGAGATCCTCCTACACTTTGAGCAAAGATGCTCAGGTGGGTGTACCCTTGATTCACTTCTTCAAAGGAATCACAAAATATTTAACAGCTATACCCTTTACTAACTAATTGAAATATTTTATCATTTAAATGTGTGTGTGATTGATGATGATGGACTACTTTTAGAGAAGGGATCAATGCCTTAACCAAGGGCAAAGAGTCACCTAATAACATATATCAACTGAACCCAAACTTAAATACACTTGAATTCAGGATAAGTGCTTTGCCTATTATCCTTCTCACTCACATATCAGGACATCAAACCCTTATCTAGCCATGAAATCATTGAAACTACCTCAAAGACTTTAATCCTAAGTTTGTTAGGAACTTAAAGATAATTTCAAAATACTCTTTGTTTACCATATGCTAACCCACTTTGTGAAATTAACATATATGAGCTCAAGAACAAAATAAGAAGACATACAGAAATATGAAATTGGAATCCAAATGTATTCTCATTAAAATTTGCAGAATCAATACATTATCAAACAACAAAATGCTAAAGAAATAGACCCAAAATCCAGGCTCTCCTTGCTCAGTATAATACCATCAACAACCAGGGACCAAAAAGAAAGTTTTGGAACCCTCACTAAGTCAAAAATGATACAATATATACCCCCTAGTCATCTTGGAAACCCAAAACAGGTTGCAACAAGCTATGGATGACTAGGGTTAGGGTTTCACCCACTAAACCAATTGAAATAGTCAAGAATTTATTATAGGGGATGAAAACTAGTCGGGCATGCCTAAGAAAGATTTGCACTTATGATAGATCTCTGAGAAAGTATTGCAAATCATGGAATTCTATGTCAATCAGTCCTTTTAGCTGCCTACAACATGCCTTGAGCAATAAAACCATACTCCTCCTGGTATAAAAACATCATGCCACTGACCACAAAGACCCTCGAATCAGTCGGCAACAACCAGTGCCACCAAACCAATTGAAATCAGCTCCAAAAACCATAAATTTTGGTACTTCCTGTCACTAGAAACCCTCTATAAATTTCAATTTGAATTTCAATGGTTAATTCCAAGCGCCAATAGAAAATCAGCCGTCGACATTTGAAATTAGGTCAACTTTAAGTCATGATCGTCCAATCTTTTTATTTCGTGGGTTCTATATCTTAATATTTTAATATGACCTTAGTCACATTTAATGATTTGGTGACTAAAGACCATTTCCAAGTCACAAAATACCTTAACACATCACCAAATAGTTTAGCGATTACGCAAATGCTTGTTCGCTGAACTGCTAGAGCATTTAGAGAACTGCCATCTTTCTTCGTGAATGAGCGAACCTATTGAAATTTTTTTGGGCCACTAAACACTTATCAGAACCACTAAGACCTTAGACCAAAACCTTGGCCCACCTTTAATAAAATCAATGGCTATCTCATCTTCACATAGACCTCCAAGATTCCTCCAGATCATAAGACAACCATTAGATGAAGAATCTTACCCTACTCTGACAACCCTCTAATAGGATATGAAATCAATAGTTGGTGGATCTTCACATGTGTCAGAGAAAACCCATCAGATTATACACTGATTGTCGATGCTCTGCAAGTGTCAGAACACACTGAACCTTGAAAAACCTAGCCCCACTAACAACATGTCCAGTCACATGACATGGACTAATCAGATAATGACAAATCAGCACATCTAGGATGTGGACCCACTGCACTTTATCCCCTCTAAAAAAGGTAGAATCAATGGTTGTCACATGATCTTAAACCTCTGACACATCCCATAAGATCATATGCCCATCATTGATTTTTTGACAATGTCAGGACCCCCTAACAAACTTGGAAACCAGGTCTCACTGACAAATACCACTGTATTATATCATGGACCAAATAGAGACTGCCATTTGTACCTACATATCACTTTGGACCCATAGTTTGAAGCACTGTGTCACAAAGAGAATCAACGATTGTCGTAAGATCGCAAGCCTCTAACAAAACCCTCATGAACTTAAGACAACCATAGGATTGAAAAGCTGTCAAAGAGCCAGGCCCAAGGAAATATTAAGTGCTAAGGACTTTAGGAGATATTAAAGTTGCCAATCTGTTAGAGTTAGGAAATATTAAAGGCCGTCGGGGGTATAGAAACTTAGGAAAAATAAAAGGAAAACCATCGCGGGTCGACCAAAAATATAAAGCACATGAAAATTAGGACCTTTAAGTGACCCAAAAAGGTAACTTGAAATTAGAACAGGGCCTAGGCAATACAAAGGGTTTTTTCAAAGTAACGGCTAGTTTTTCAAAAATTTGAACTAAGGGTTTATGCCAGAGACCTAAAAACAACTACAGAGGCTAGACGAAAAGGGCTAGAGCCATGAAATTTTTTCAAGTTGCTAACAAGCCATATTTGACATATGTTTTTGTTATGTCACAAAAACTTAGGTAAACCATTTTGGCCGATATCAACATGATATTTATTTTTAGTATAGGAAATGATGAAGGTAATTATCCTTTAGAATTATAATCCTTAATCCCTATGTAATTCATGTAACCAATCAGAATTAGGGAATGCTTAAGTGGAAAAATTAGACAATCCATATCGTAGAGCTCATATCATGGAGGTGATCAATTGTTTATATAATATGAGTTCCCAACCCTAAAATGTATCATGAGGGAGAATAATTGTATGAAGAAGATCTCATAGTTACAAAACAACAAAGTGTTTTGATTATCAAAAATAGAGTTCAGTGACCAAGCAGAGCAGTGATGGACAAAATAGAGATATATTTGATAGAGGATATCAAATCTATATTGTAAGGAGAAGATATGTAATCAACATCATAGTGCAAACTGAAGGATCAGGTACTGAGACATTCTAATAGGTGAATTAGGGTAAATCTCTTAACATACTAGTTTTAACAGACATAAGTAAATCTCTTAAGTAAGTGCTTACTTTTTTTTAAGTTTAAATCCTTTTTCAAGGTAGATTGTGTAACTCTAAAATCTCTTCACAGGGAAGACCTCTCATAGGGTAGATCATTATTTTATGGTCAAACTTGTAGCCCTAACAAGAAAACTTTAATACTAAAGTAGTGCAGATTTTTGGGTGTCATCCCCACCCTAGTTTTACCTTTCAAGGGTTTCTGGGTAACCAAAATCATTGTGTTATGTTATATTTTCATGGATGATGATTAGGATATTAGATCTGTTACAATATTAAATTTTATGTTTATATTGTGCAAGTTATTTTATGTCAAAATGAAACAATTGGTTGATATCAAATTCATCTCTAGTCCTAGTATCTCACTTTCCCATAATAGATTTCAAAAAATTGGTATTAGAGATTAGTCTCTTATAGAATTCTAACCACTTGTGAGTCAAAGATCTTGAGATGGAGGTTTATAAGATGGGAAAGATCATAGAGAATCAGAAGACTAACATTTAGCTTGAATTACAACAACTTGAAGAAGCTAGAGGTGAACTAAAGAAATCCTTAAGAAGAAGAAGATAAATAGAAATATAGTAGAAAGAAGTTCTCAATACCAAGAAGAGGATACTATAGGACTATTTGATAGTGGAAACTCTGCTGAAAGTGACAAAGCTATAAAATGAATCCTGGAGAAAAACAACATACTAAATGAGGACATCATAAATATGAAGAGAGAACAAGAAATATAATTAGTAAGACTATGTAAGGTTGTCGAATAGAAAAAGAAAGCCGAAGAAGATAAGACAATGGATGAAGAAGATAAAAGAAAAATATCTATGCGACTTAATGAAAGAACATGTGCTATGCATGGGTTGAAAAATAATCAAGTGGACATGGTAAATCAACTACTACTTGTTAATCAAGAATTAGGTAGGAAAGATGTGGAAATCACAAATCTGAGATAAAAAAACAACCAATTGAAGAATGAACTAAGATCTAAAAAAGAACTCAGTGAAAGGATGAAAAATCCTAATGAAGCTATGAAATACTTTGAAGAACTATTAAGATTACCTAGAAGATCCAATGATACATCTAGAGTTGGACAAAATGAGAACCTATCATCCATTGAGGAAGGAGAATCATCAAAGAGTGGAGAATAGAGGAATTCAAAGCCAAAGAACAACAAGCCTACATTCTATCATTGTGGAAAGCTAGAAAACAAAACTAACATCTATAGAAGCAAACATGGTAAGTCTGATCTTAAACCAAAATTCAATGGATATTGTTTTAACTATAAAAAGAATGGACATCAAGCACATGACTGCAAGACAAAGGTCATTAATCCACCTACATCACCTAGATTTCAAGGACATTATTTCAAGTGTCTGAAATGTGGACATAGAGAATATGCATGTAGATCCAAAGCTAAGTGGACATCCAATAAATAGACCAAGTCACCTAACAAGGGTAATACATATAGTTGGGACTATAATACATGGAATAGTTGTCATTACTATGGAAAGTATGGACATATTGGAGAAAACTATTTAAAGAAACATTTCAAAGGTAAATCCAAGAGTAGGATGAGTGGAAGTATGGTATGTTAAAAATGCAAGAAGATTGGTCACTTAAAGATATACTGCAAAGAACATATATCGAGAAATGAACAAAGAAAGAATGAAGAAACTATTGAGAAGATGAGAAGTCAGATGAAAAAGACATGGAAGAAGAAAGAGAAAGAAAGTAATAGTGGAGCCAGTGAACCCGAGGTCACCCAATCTAATGGATCAAGTGATCACACTACTTCAAACTAAGTAAAGGAGATATGTGTGGAATTGAATCTTATAATATTTTATTTTACATCAGTTCCTAGAATTTGATAAGATGAAGTCCATATTTGCATAGATTAAGATGCATTAGGACATATTTCATAAAATAGCTACATTGTATATTTTATGTCGAGCATCAATATTTTAGCCTACAGTGACCGAGTCGCTAGTGTTTGTCAAGTTGTTGTGATAGATGAGATGTGATGTATACCAAGTCAAAATTGAATGGTTGTATCGACCCAGCTTATGTTAACCAAGTTGACATGAGATTGCTGAGACAATTGTATCTTACGTAGAAAGTGTATGGATCATTAATGAAGCTCTAATTTGACCATTCAAAGTTTATAAAGTAGGAAGTTACCATTTATTCTCACTTCACCAAAAATTTGAGAGCTTTTCATATCAATTCTAGAGCGATTAACCAGAACGATTTGTGATAAGCATAATTTGAAGAAATATTCATAGTGTGTCATTGACAAACATCTAAGAACCACTTGTGCAAGGTATTTTACTGAGTTATTTATTTCGTAAATTGAACCCTTGAATTTGAATAAATGGCATCATTATCATCAATTGCAATTAAAAATAAAGGGAAGGAAGTTTTTAATGTTCAACTTGTAAGGAATGACACATGTAAGCCACATAAATTACAGGTTGTTCCTGATAGTGGAATATTGGGGGATCTCACAGGAGCCCTATCGTCTATCCCTCTGAAGGTTTTTATGATCAATGAAATTCACACATGCTACATGTGTGAGATTAGAGAAATTGGAGATTATGAGCTTAGATAAGAATATGATAAATTGTGTAGCAATGGGGTGTTGAAGGATGAGCACCGAAAGGTTTTCGAGTGAGGGTTAGTGCATACCCTTGATTTACCACAAAATTTTAAAGTTGAATGGATCAAAACTATACTCAACTGAGTACACGACATGAAAATTTGGTTGGAAGATGGACCAGTTAAGATCACCAAGGAAATGATACACAAAGTGACTGGCTATCCTAGTCTTGTAGGGAAAAATAATATGAGATGTTAGAGTAAAGAGGAAATTAAAGAAAACACCCAAGAAGTGTGGAACAAACAGGGAATGAAAATTTGAACTATCATAGACCCTAAGATTGATTTTGTAGTAAGGGTGATAGAACATAAATTTTATCAATCTAGCAGAGTGGACAATGTTCAGTGCATAGTAGTTGTCCAAGCTTGGAAGATAGTAAAGAAGGATCATACATATGACCTGGCTGAGATTCAACTAACATAGCTTGTTGAGAACCTTACATCCATCAAGAAAGTAAAGAAATCACTGTGTTAGTTTGGTTCTCTTCTTGTCTATCTATTTTTATATGTGGAGAATAGTTTTCCTACTATTAGGGATGTTGCATGGGATAAGAATAGACCTATTACAATATAGATTAGTGAGTTTATTGATAAAATGGGTGAGAACTTTGAGAGTGTAATGGACAGTTACTTCATATAACTTAAGAAGAAAATGAGGAACAAAAGTAGGATCCAAGTATCACTAGTGGAAAAGTACTACAAACACATATGTTTCCTAGTTGATACAAATTTCACATATTTACAAGAAATCACACCAAGGGTATCATGGCTAAGACCATTACCTTATGAAGTAAATATAGATGAGACAACAATAGAAATCACAACCCTATTAGATGAAGAAGTTGACAAGAAGGATACATATTTTGTAACATATGAGGAATCTAAAACCAAGATAACCATGGGATTCAAATATGCTACCATGGAGAGGAAAAGAAAGAAGATAGTCAAAAACTTAGAGAAAATGTTAGGAGAAGAAGTTTTATATGCACCTCTTTCATTAACTCGAGGATTAGGAGAGGACAAGACTAGTGAGTCAGAAGAGAGTGAAGAGGAGGAGATTGTGGTAGTTAGAAAAGGTAAGAAGGCCTCATTTGTCAAGCCTATCAAGAAGAAAGTATAGAAACCTAAGCCCACTCCCTCCCCAATACTTAGGTCTAGAACTAGTGAAACTTAAACTATTATAGATGTTGAGCCACAAAAGAAGACCCCTACTTCAAGGAAAAGAAAACCACTTTAGGCTAAGGCTATACCAAGAAATATAAGGAAGAAGCCAAAAATAAAGTTGATTTTGGAGAAAGATGATGAGGAAATATAATCTAATGAGGATATTAAGGAGAAGGCATTACCTCAAAGGAAAAAAATAACTATGGATGATATATGCCACAACATCACAAGCACTATCGGCTTAGCAGGATTTAAGAAGAGTAAATTTGAAAAACTAAGCATAGAAGATAAAGAGAGAGTAGAACAAGCTATGGTTGAGATTCTCTATATATTTAAGATGACACCATTATAGTTGGGTAGTCATATTCTTGATGAATTGTACAAGAGGATAGCTCAAAAATGAGAGTATGCTTTGATGACCAAGAAGCAGATAAGGGAGAGTACACTTTCTCAAGTCATGCATGACTTAACCCCTAAATATATCAAGTAATAAATGGAGAAGTAAAGAAATAGATTTTTACCCAAGCTCTGAGCATAATCAGTATTACAAAACAAAGTTCAAGATATTTTGCAACAAAGCACAAGATTATGGAAAATCATTTTTTTTCTTATAGTTGATAAGAGTGCACAACCAAGTGCAAGAACATCCAATGGAGTAGAACTAGACAATAAGGAACACATTGTCAAACCACTGAATGAGGAGAAGGAAGAAGAGAAGAAGGATGGAATAAGTGAATCAAAGGATGTGATCACAAATGTTAACATCATTGAGGACTCTCCAGTGAAAAAAAAAATATTGATTGAGGAATAGATTCAGCAACATATACAAGCTGAGGCAGCCAAGGATAAATCTCTACTGAGCATCAATCTGGTACTACCTAAAGTGCATGATTATCCATGGATTGAGAGAACATAACCTCTTGATATTACACCAGAAAGCCCACATATAGTCACAATTGATCAACTAGTCTCCCAAAGCTCTAATGCTGAGAAATAGGATAAGTCTACAATCATAGAAAAGCCTATATCTATTGAAGAGACACGCAAAGAGAAAGAAGAACAGTATACATTGGTAGTATTGATTCCTCATGTGGAGAAGGAAAAGGATAAGATGAAGAAAGAGAAATAATAGGAAATGCAAGATCCTAAGGAACAAGAGGCAATTAAAGCTTTAATACAGATGCCAAGTGGAAACACAACTAAGAAGAAGTTACAAAAGAAGAAGGAGAAATCTCCTACCACACAGGTGACACTCAAAGAAGTTATAGTGATTCCTAAGTGGGACACTAATAACTTTACCTATGAACAAATGAAAATCCTACAAGATCTACTGATGAAGAATGATAAACAGGAAAAGATGAGAAGGAAACATCAGAAAAAGTAGGTACTACATGAGATAAAAGGTATTTTCATAGATACTTTTGAGATGAATAATGTAAATGAATCTGCACCTATTCTAGAGAAACTTGTACACATTGTTAAGAAAGTGACTGATGATGATAGTGAAGCTAATGATAAGTTTCTACAGTGGTCAGTAAAGAAGTTTGAGACCAAGGTACTCAATAAGGTCTCTACTGACATTGTAGTGAAGTAGGTAGAACTCTCTACCTTTGTAACAAATTTAGAAGAAGTTGTACAAAATACACATTCTTTGTACAAGAAGCTATGCAATGTGGAATAATTTACAAAGGATAATCATGATCTGATAGATAAACTACAGCTAGATCTAAAGTCCATAGGTCACTCACTGAGCATGGATGCAAGTTCTAGCTCTATACATTTTACCACGTTATTACATTCCAAGTAGATTAGCCGAGCTAGTGGCTAATGATGGTAAAATAAGGGCTCATATACTCTCTATACAAATAGTGTTGACACCTCACCTCGAGGTTATGTAGAGGGAGTTATTCATAGAAAATGTATTAGTTTAGAAAGACCCTCATCTTTCAATTTTGAGAGCCTAGTTGAGCTAGCTACCAAGCTAGAAATAAGGTCTAAGGTTTTGAAGTCTGTAAGGGCTAGTTGGGGAAAACACATTAGGGATGGTAATGCACCTTCACAAACCATTCCTAGACAAAT
>BSBK01009178.1:0-62500 GCA_027943335.1 Chamaecyparis obtusa
ACATAATGTTTTTGATGCTCCTAGAATTATTAAATATAGAAAACTAAAATATTTGATTGATATTGATACTAACATTTTGCAAGCAATGCCTGACAAGATTCCCATGCATAATTGTCAAAGAAATGTTAATCGTATTTGGAGATCATTTTTTGAGAATTTAAACATGACATGAAGATGTCAACTATTTGTTGAAATGATTAGAAATCTGAAATTTAGGCCCATCATGAAGATTCTTGGGCTAAGAACAACAGACGAGTCAAGTGAAAAATCTATTGTAAAGAATCTAATGACTACATATGAGAGTGTGGGTTCTACATCACGCATGAAAGATAGTAATGTCACACGACATGTACTTACATCAATGATAGTAAGCACTCAAATGAAGAAATCTCAACTCATTAGAAAGACAAGCAAAACATTGAAAATAAGTAGAAAGTCTCTAATGAGAGCCCTGAGAAGGCGTCAAAGAGTGGAAGATCCAAATAGCAATGAGTTATGGGCATTTTCCGGTAGACTACCGCGGAAAGATAAAGCAATTGTTGAAGCTTTGAAATCCTTGATTGAAGAATTTTGGAAGAATAATACACAGGTATCTCCTAATCAAACAAATGTTGTAAGAAGGAGGATTGGTAGTCGAATTCGTGTTCCACATCCAAAACATTTTTTGGATTCAACTCAGACACAATTCTTTGGAAAATTTATGCAAACATATCCTCAAATTAAAATTAGTCAGAGATATTTTGAAATGTGTAAACCTTTTTATGTCAAGATAAATCACACATGCACAAATTTTTGTTGTAGGGTACATATTGAATTTTCTAACCATTTTGAAGTTTATAGGAATATATGTGTAGCTTTGCACTCTAACAATGTTTTGCAGGAATGTAACATAAATGTCCCACCTAGATCTTCAAGGGAATTATCTACCATTTTATGTGAAAGAGTGGATGGTCAACAATTTTACAAGCTCTCATGCTTGAATGGTACATGCATAGATTGCGGAGGTTTGCGACGTTTGCCAATTTGTCAACATATGGAGAGTACGCATGCAATCGGTAACGAAATAGTTGAATTTGGAAAATATAAGACCGTGATATATAATCTAAAAGATGGAAAAGAGGCTAAAAGATGTGATTTAGTAATTGAAAAAATTCCAGTGTATCAGTTCATGGACACTTTTTGTAAAAAAAATTATTTATGAGTATGCAAGGCATACACATAGAGCACGATGGTTAGATATGCAATTCAAGTTGTGCAAGAACACATTCCCACTTGATACCATTGTTTTAGTTGTGGACTTTGCAGAGAACTACACACTACAACCACAGAATGAGGTGCAAGCAAAGTATTACAGCTCTCAACAGGTTGCTATATTTGTTCATATAGCATTCATGCATGCACCAAACAGTACAGAGGAGAACAGGAAGATATTGAGGGAGTATCATTTTTATATCAGTGATGATCACTCACATTCTACAGAGTTTGTACATGGTTTCTTTCAACTATTTTATGGTCATTTGGCAAATAGGGGCATAAAATATCATCGACATATCATTTGGTCAGATAATTGTGCATCCCAATTCAAGAATTCACGGATGTTTTATTGGTTGTGCAGGATGCATAAGATTACTGGAATTCAATATATGTGGAATTTCACAGAGGCTGGTCATGGAAAGGGGAGCACGATGGCGCAGGTGGCATGTATTAAAAGAGCCTTAGCACGTGAAGAATTAAAGTACATAGAGAAAGCAACATTGTCAGATGTAGGATGTATTGTCCAATGGTGTAACGCTACAATGGGTCCAGGTAATGAAGGTGAGTCTATGGTTCATAAAATTTTTTGGTTTATGGATGAAACTAACATTGCACCATATGAGGATTGTTGTACATTGATAGGATCGAGTGAGCTACACTCTTTTAGAAGTTGTAATGCAGGTTCATGGAGTATCCACACACGACATATGGCATGCTTTTGTTCATCATGTGTAGATGAAGATTGGGATGGGTGTGAGTCAAAGGAATAGGTTGATGAATGGTATACACATATTTTGAGTCCACTTGCCTCCTATCATCCCCATGAATCACTACAACTGACAGAAATGGAATCATCTATTGACTTTGATCGTTTATCTGATCTAGTACAACTAGGTCGGTATTTTCCACATACAAATAATCTCAAATTTAGTACTTTATCATAAATATTTAGTAAACTAATGTCCTCATTATGTTTATATCATTACAGGCCATGTTTTTGTTGTTATTGCACCTGAAGACAATGAAGAAGGGACAAATTATTATTTGTGTCATTGTGTAGAGGCTAAAAAGAAAATTGGATTGCTCAGTTATCGATGGTGAAGAATTAGAATACCCTATAGGAGCAGTGGTTGTAACTGGTACATGGCTTAGATGGTATGCTATGAAGAACCCTAGGTTGTGGTTGTTCGAGGATTGGGAGACACATAGAAAGATTCTTCATTATTCAAACCTCGTCGTTGCATCAAATGTCCACTTAATCAGATATGGGGGAAGATTGCAAAATAAAACTCTTTGGAAGGTTTGTGAGTCAGACCACGAGGCAATACTTGAGACAATCAAGGGTAGGGCAGGCCCAATTGGTTCATTGGACTAAATGGAGATACAAAATATCGTAACATGTCAAATTTATATAGCACTATAAATTGGGTGGATTGTAAATTGCTCATGCATTACCCCGTATGTATAATGGGAAGTTTGTAACATTTAATGACAACCTTTCTCTTCTATTTTTTGGGGAAATACCGAAAGGTTTTCTCTACTCAGCTCTTTCGTCTGGTGCTCCTATTGAGCTGAGTTGTAAAAATATTTCTCATTATTAATTTAAAAAAAATTTATAATAGAAATTCTTAACATACAGTAAGATCTCAGTTCAGCATTAACTTCCACACATAAACCCAAGCCAAAACCAACTTCTAAACAAGCCTTCCATAAATTCCACATACAAAAAACCTAAAATCTTCCAAAAAAACCTAACCCAAAGTAGTAGGAAACTTGGTAACAGCCTTACTTCCTTCAGAAGTAGCATGCCTAGCCAGCTCTCCAGGCAGAACAAACTTGACAACAATCTCAATTTCTCTAGAGGAAAGTGTCATGATCTTGTTATATTTCAGCAGAGAATCAGCCTCTGGAGTAATCTTATTAAAAATATCCATCATGAAGCTCTCCATGATATCCATGGCAGCACTAGATATTCCCTTGGAGGGATGCACTTGTTTCAAGACCTTGTATATTAACCTTTTGTAACTTCCTACACTTCTCTTCCTCTTCTTTTTCTTATTCTCTTCCTTTTGAAAATCACTTTATTTTCTTTTCTTAGCTTTGGAGAATCCTTTACTTCATTCTCTCCTTTCATACCATCTTGATGCAGAGCCCTCCACTATCACCTTAAATAGGCTAACTCAACTCGAGGATTCAACAAGTAACTTGGAATCAACTCAAGGAATCAATCCTATTCAAAGATCAAATGGAGTTCTCTAAATTTTTAATTCACTTCCACAACCACACTCATGAGTTCACTATCACTTTTCTTTTTTCCAATCTCTCTAAGCACCAGTACCCTCCTAGGCCACTTAGTGCACCTAGTGCCTCCAACACACCAAAAACCAAACCAGATTTCTTACCTTGATCCCAATGTTATGGATCATCTTAACATGGTACATTAGACATTTTCAAACTCCCCTTTCACTCCTATCCATTCATCTTTCACCATTCTTCCACTATAGCCTTCCAGGCCTACCTAATAGCCCTGCCAAAACTGAAATCAGCATTTTTCTCCCAAACTTCACAAACAACCTATCAATGTTTTTGCATTTTTGAGTACCCTTTTCAGATTTCCTAAGTTTATATCAATCTCAGACTTTAACTCTTTGACTGGTGTAGACTTCCTTTTTTAAGTGCTCTTCTCACAAGCCTAATTAGCCCCTCCTAACAAAGCAACCCTATCACCCACTTACTTCTAGGATTCCATGACCAAAAATAGTCTTTTATTATGATCCTAAACCAAGGATTTTCCACTTTTCAAGAATAGAAAACAAGTTTTAAACAACCAACTACAAAACCCTCTATTTAAGGCCTTCACACCTGTGGCTTCTCCAATCTAACACCTCCACACACTTCCCAATAAAAATAAGGGTTTAAACACCATTAAAAAAACATAATATGACCATCCAAGCCATAAAATATGGCCCTCCAATGGACAAATCTCTCAGACCATGACTGGTCCCAACACTAGTAACCCCCAATCAGCACTTTACTCTCCATGTTTGTGGTCTCTCCTCCACAATACCTGCCCATCCCTACATTTAAACTTATATACAAGAATTATATACATTTTATGACTCCTCCCACCAATCACATCGACCACAGGGGGTGGGGGAGTCAATCCATTCATTAAACTTTCAAAATAAACAAAGTGTTGTTTGCAAAATCCCTGTTCAGGACAGTCAAGAATAACTTGGATTTATTGTCCCAAAACATCACAAAATGCTTCTAAACAATCCTTCCATAAACACCATGTACAAAAAACTTAAAATCTTCCAACAAAACCTAACCCAAAGTAGTACGAAACTTGGTAACAG
This sequence comes from Chamaecyparis obtusa, assembly GCA_027943335.1. NCBI lineage: Eukaryota > Viridiplantae > Streptophyta > Pinopsida > Cupressales > Cupressaceae > Chamaecyparis > Chamaecyparis obtusa. The sequence goes on from BSBK01009178.1 coordinate 4,614, forward strand.
CCTTACTTCCTTCAGAAGCAGCATGCCTAGCCAGCTCTCCAGCCAGAACAAACTTGATGACAATCTCAATTTCTCTAGAGGAAAGTGTCATGATCTTGTTATTTCTACAAAGAAGTAGCCTCAGGAGTAATCTTATCAAAAATAATGTAGAGGTGACAGCAAGAATGTGGAGTGCCCTTCCTTTTGCTCCCACAACTCACCAACCAACTACAATGACCTAAGGATGTTCACAAACTCCTTAAATGGTGTAACACAACCAAAACAAGGGTTTCCTACTCCAACAAACTCCTTTAGAAATTTTACAAACTCAATCAAACTTTGGTGCCTTCTGGGCTTTAGGGACACTAGGCCTAAATCTAGCCTTTAACTAGAATTATTCACCAGTGGACTTCCTGACCACTCCCAAGCATTTAGATTGTCCTCATATGACCTAAGGATGCTAAACCAACTCTTGGTTTGGTCCCTTTACAACTGTACCATAGCTGACAAGTGGAGAGCTTCTCAAGGTACTGATCTCTTTCATAGAGAAATTCCTGCTTCATCTCAAGGTTCTCGTTTAGGTGACCAACTCCTTCGAGGTCCACAAATAGACCCATTAATTAGTAAAAGGGTAGATGCAATTTTGGAAAGAGTATCCCAATTGAAGAGTAATGGAAATTCCAATGAGCATGAAGTTATTGCAGATACAATGGGTGTATCTCCTCCACTGACAAATATAACTACTTCCAGAGACTTGAGTTTAAATGGAGACTGTCTATTCCCAAACATGCCCCAGTTGAGCAAATGAACCAGATGTTGCTTGAGTAAAGAAGATAGTGGTTTATTAAAGCATCTGCATTATCCCACTTGCTATCAGTTACTACTTTTTAAGTAGCTTGCCAGCTGCTTCTATGCGGGATTTCTATAATATATAATGTCCTCATGCAAGTACATGCCACACACAGTCATTCCAACCCTGCCGATGACTCCGTGCTAAAGTGTCCCTCAAGGTCACTTAAGCATAAAATTGGCAATCTTTGTCAGGTCATATCTCAAAGCTCATGCGAGGTAGCATGGATCAGTCAATTTCTACGAGACCGTATTGCTAGGGCCTACAAAAGCCTGTCTCAGTTTTTGGAGATTCAATTTTGTTTAAATTCGGCAACACATTCTTGGTCGGTGTCAGAACTCAAAGTGTTCCTCAGCTGAAATAGTCAACATTGCGTATCTTTTCAACCATCAGTCATAGCATCAAACCGTCAGTTCCAACAGCTCCGAATGGCTGGGTAAATGCTAGTGGCAACCTCATTCACCACGCACAGTCGTTCGAACCCTGCCGACGACTCCATGCTAAAGTGTCCCTCAAGGTCCCTAAAGCATCAAATCGGTGATCTTTGTGGGGTCATATCTCAGAGCTCACAATGTAGCATGGATCGGTCAATTGCTACAGGACTGTGTTGTCGGGGCCTACAAAAGCCTATCTCAATTTTCAGCGATTCAATTTTTTTAAAATTCAGCAACACATTCTTGGTCAGTGTCAGAACTCAAAGTGTTCCTTAGCTGAAACGGCCAACGTTGTGTATCTTTCCAACCCTCAGTCGTAGCATCAAACTGTTAGTTCCAATAGCTCTGAATGGCTGGGTAAATGCTAGTGGTAGCCTCATTCACCACGCACAATCGTTTGAACCCCGCCAACAACTTCATGCTGAAGTGTCCCTCAAGGTCCCTTAAGCATGAAATCGGTGATCTTTGCAGGGTCATATCTCAGAGCTCGTGCGATGTAGAATCAATTCATCAGGTGCTATAGGACTATGTTGCCAGGGCCTATAAAAGCCTGTCTCAGTTTTTAGAGATTCAACTTATTTTAACTTCAGCAACACATTCTCGGTCGGTGTCAAAACTCAAAGTGTTCCTCAGCTGAAACGGCCAACGTTGTGTATCTTTCGAACCATCAGTCGTAGCATCGAACTGTCAGTTCCAATAGTTTTGAATGGCCTGGTAAATGCTAGTGGCAGCCTCGTTCACCATGCACAGTCATTCGAACCCCGCTGACGACTCCATGCTGAAGTGTCCCTCAAGGTCCCTTAAGCATGAAATTGATGATCTTTGCGGGGTCATATCTTGGAGTTCATGTGACGTAGAATCGATTTGTTAGGTGCTACAAGACCGTGTTGCTGGGGCCTACAAAAGCCTATCTCAGTTTTCAGAGATTCAACTTATTTTAAATTTGGCAACACATTCTCGGTCGGTGTTAGAACTCAAAGTGTTCCTCAGCTGAAACAGTCAACGTTGCATATCTTTCCAACCGTCGGTCGTAGCATCAAATCATCAGTTCCAACAGCTCTAAATGGTTGGGTAAATGCTAGTGGCAACCTCATTCGGCACCCACAGTCGTTCAAACCCCGCCAACGACTCCGTGCTGAAGTGTCCCTCAAGGTCCCTTAAGCATGAAATCGGTGATCTTTGCGGGGTCATATCTCAGAGCTCATGCGATGTAGAATCAATTCATTAGGTGCTACGAGACCATGTTGCTAGGACCTACAAAAGCCTATCTCAGTTTTCAGAGATTCAACTTATTTTAAATTCGGCAACACATTCTCAGTTGGTGTCAAAACTCAAAGTATTCCTCAATTGAAATGGTCAACATTGTGTATCTTTCGAACTGTCAGTCGTAGCATCGAACTGTCAGTTCCAATAGCTCTGAATGGCCAGGTAAACACTAGTGGCAACCTCATTCACCATGCACAGTCGTTCAAACCCCGCTGACGACTCTGTGTTGAAGTGTCCCTCAAGGTCCCTTAAGCATGAAATTGGTGATCTTTACGGGGTCATATCTCGGAGCTCATGCAACATAGAATCGATTCATCAGGTGCTATAGGATCATGTCTAAAAATGCCCTAATTTTATCAAGATACTTAGTGGTTTGAAAGTTAGAGTAGAAAATCTCTATTAGGAAGGCTACAAGGAAAAGTGGGTGCAGGTCTAGTTCACTATGGTACGGTCTTGATGGGAATGAACCAATTGTTATTTCAGAGGCCTTAGGTCAAATGAGGATCATTTACATGCTTGGGAGTGGTCAGCAAGTCCACTAGTGAAGATTTTCAGCAATAAGTCACTTTTAGGCCTAGTTTCCCTAAAGCCAAAAAGACATTGAACTTTGATTAAGTGTCTAACTTTGCAAAGGGAGTTTATTGGGATAGAAACTCACTTAATTGATTATGTTACACCATCCTAAGAGATTGGGAATACCCTTAAGTCATTACAGGTGATTGGTGAATTGTGGGACTCAAGTGAAGGGCACACTACTTTCTGGCTGTCACCTCTGCATTAAATTAAGTTTGTGTCCAAGGTGAGTGTTAGGTGGTGCTAGAGTGGAGCTGGAAAACAAGGCTTTGGGATCTTAAATAACTTCCAAATGGGTGTCTAAAAATATCCTGATTGTGTCAAGATACCAAGTTGTGAAGAAGTTAGAGTGGAAACTTGAGGTTGAGAAGGCTACAAGGAAATTGGCGTGCAGGTCTATTTTGTTATGGTATGGTTGTAAAGGGAACAAACCAAGAGTTTTTTCAGAGTCCTTCGATCATATGAGGACCATCTACATGCTTGGGAGTGGTCAGGAAGTCCATTGGTGAAGAGTTCTAACTAAAGGCTAGGTTTAGGCCTAGTGTCCCTAAAGCCAAAAGGGCATTGAAGTTTGATTGAGTGTATAAATTTGCAAAGGGATTTTGTTGGGATAGAAATCCATTTTATTGGTTGTATTACACCATTGTAAGAGCTTGGGAACACCCTTAAGCCTTTGTAGTTGGTTGGTGATTTGTGGGAGCTAAAAGAAGGGAACTCCACTTTCTTGTTGTAACCTCTGCATTAGTTCTCGTTTAGGTGACCAAATCCTTCGAGGTCCACAAATAGACCCATTAATTTCCCAAATTGGTTCATTAGCAGGCAAAGAATTTATCGAATGTCTTGAAATTTAAATGAAGAATTTTGGTGCAGGAGCACCTCTCCAAACACCTAAGTCCACCTTGGAACCAAATGGAGGTAGTGGATCTAAAGAATTCCTAAAAATGAATTGGGATATATTAAGGCCAATAATGGAAATATCTAATAAACAATTTAATTTAAATATTATAAGTCCTAGAAGTCCTGGCAAAGGACTTAGTTTTTCCTTGCAAAATCTTGTTTTTTTTATGTTTGGTTGATTGTTTTGGGTTTGGAACAAAATTGTGGGTGATATAATAACATCAAAACATCATTTTTCATCTATATTGAATGATTATATAATCTATTTTTCTTCAGATTTGGAAAGTTGTTGTAGGTGGTCATTTTGGTGAATTGAAATAACTCCATTTTGGTCTTTTTGATGATATAATGGGCCATTCAATCAATGTAATTACTATTTATCATTGAATGGACCCTATGTAACATATGTATGATGTTACTAACCATTTTTATGTAGGAGAAGTTGTTTTAGTGGGTGTACACCATGAGGAAGAGTGGGAAAAGGGCACAAAATTGATGCCACAAGTGTAGCAGCAAAGGATCCTCCTTAACAAGGGTATAATTTTATTTGAAACAATAGAATCATATGTCAAATGAAAGGTGAATCCACAAGGAGGAGTTCTGGAAATGAGTTTTGAGTTGTTTTTAAGAAGGCCCTAGTTTTGAAGGCCTAGAGGGAGCAACTTGGGGCTTTTGGGTATAGAAAGCCTATAGGATCCAATTGACTTCAAATTTCTCTAATTAGGACCATATTAACACTTTGTGAAAAGTGGCAAGGTTGGGTGTTAAGTCTGTAATAGGGTTCCTTTGTAAAAGTGACCTATTAGGTTTAGGAAGGAAAGTGGAGCAGTAGTTTTGGGGGGTTGTGTTCCAAATTAACCCTACCTAATTATGAGATATGTTTTGTAAAACCATAAAAGGTATCTAAATATGTAATTTATTTTGGAATTTTTTTGGGAAAACTAAGAGTTATTTGGGAAAAACTCGTTGGTCAAGGCTACAAGGATAGAGAGCCTAGAGTGTGGATTGAGGGTAAGATCTTGGAGTAGGACTTCAAGAACCACTTGAACATTGCTAGAGTCATATTTTAAGCCATATTGAATCCCTATAATAGTAAGGGAGTTGGGAGAAGTCAGATTGATAGGTTAGTGGCATATTGGCACTTGGGGCCACTTGGGTAAGGAACACTTTTGAGGAAACCAAGAACACTTTATTTATAAAATAACCCCAATCTAACCTACCTATTTGCATCAAATTTTCAACCAAGCTATAAATAAATTGTTGAAGCATTAGTATCCAGATTTGTCATAATTTCTTTAAAAAATTATCATTGCAAGAACAAGAACCACTTAGGCTTCTTACATATTATATTTATACATTTATGCATTCATTTCATTACTTTTGTTATTATTACAGTTAAGGAATTGACTGTTATTGAGGACAGTGACTGGCATTTGTAGCACAGTCAACAAGTTAAACATACAAGCATAACTATAAGGCATGGGAAATTTACAAAGCAAAGACATGAACATAAACATAATTTAGTATACATCAATACACCAAACACATGAATTACATACCTAAAACATTAAAAAAAAATATTTGTAGGGCATGAAGTCAAATATATATGTCCAATAATGTCATACATTGAATATATTCAATACAGTAAAATTGACTTCCTCAAAGTCAAATGGATGTACAACGTATCACTGATACAATATACAAAAAATATGTCCACTAATGTCATATAGGCATACAATCCATATCCCTAATCTAGTCCTTTCCTGCTAAGGGAAGAAAATAAATCCCAAGCTGTCTTCGATCGTTGCATCGATGGAGATGCAGTGGATGTCGTAGTCTTCTGAGTGTGCTCACTCGTCCTCCTGTCTAGACTCTTCTGTAGCTCGACCTAATAAAAAAATAATAGATAGAGATAACTAAAATACATCAAAATTGAATTATACAATGACATAAAATTGAATATTGGCTTATCGCTAGCAAATAGTCACTATGTTCATCCACCGAAGGTGCATGCTGGCGATCTGGAGTCATAAGTCCCTACAATAATGATCAAAATAATAATTAAAATACATACATGGATATCATTATAAAATTCAATACAAACTATTAAAATAACAATTAAAGTTAAGTGATCTCTTTCATACCTCAGTCAGTGCTTCAGAACTAGCTACTGCTACAGCTACTCCATGATCCAAAGTATCACAGACAGAAGGAGGAGTCTTTGATGTCAAAAGCTGAAAATGAAACAAAAAAAGTAAATTATGTAGTTATCAAGATTACATATATTTTTTACAACCCTACTAATGAGTAAATGATACCTCCGTGAAGGTTCCACCGCGTCCTCCGATGTGCGGTGTCAAAGTCGAAGCTCCAACATTCAACTAGTGCACATGTACATGGAAAGTTATAAGATAACCATTCATATAAGAATGTACTACTGACATGTTAATTATAATGCATTATTACATGTATACCTGTGGACTCAATGGTGACCTCACAAACCCAGGTGAAAGAGTGTAATCATCGTGCCTCTAGATTTTGATCATAATTTGTCTAGTAATTTAGTCATTCATTAATTAATTAAATATGATCAAGTAAATCCAATTAATATGAAAATAAAGATACCTCAAGGAAATTTGCACGACGCCCTTCCCTTTCTATTGTGAACGTCGATGGTTCACCAATGCACATGCACAATAAGTTAGGATATAATTATTCATATAATTACATAGTAATCAAACATGTTAATTAAATGTTTTATTCGATACATACTTCTGCAATTGACGATGATGTGTAAAAGGGGACATTAGGATCATTGCCACTTCCACTGCCACCGCCACCACTGACACTCTTGCCCTGAATTTTCATCATAAATAATAGATACTAAATTAAATAGTTATTCTTTTATAAATGAAATATGATCAAAGAAATTTAATGAACTTGGAAATATTTACCTGTGTGTCAATGCAAAATGTCGTAATTAGAAAGTTATCAGTCATCAATCCAAAATCCTCTTGCTCTCTCTCGCCAATACCAAATGTGCACAAGCATCCACATGACCAAAAAATATGCCCCCTCAAGGATTGACCATAGTCACCCTCAACTAAAGGAGTGGCACATTGAATGAGAGTTTGTGTTAAAGCACTAATCATGTGTAGTGTGTCTACCTCTACATGTTCCTTCACAACGGAAGGAATACTAACATGATCCAATGATGGCTTGCCACTATCAACCCTAGGAGCGTTAGGGTCATGATGTGCCCCTGCTCGATCAAATGAAGAACCCCCTCCTCTATCCTGAGAATCCAGCATGTCAAAATAATTTGGTACCTCCTTGAGTACAAACTCGCAATAGAGTTTCCTCAAGAAATATATAGGAACCTCATGATTGTTGCAAGGAGGCAAATCAAAGACCATCCACCATCTCTCCCAAAAATTATTTTTAATGTCTTCATTTATGCACCAATGAATTGGGAACCTCCTTGTTGTAGTTCTAAGAGTATCTGCATCCCCTGGTTTTTTAAATAGCTGGCAAATGTCATCTTTTGTGATTTTTTCTTTTTTATGTCCGCATAAGATAATTTATTTGCATAATATTGTTTTTGTTCTTCTCTTTTATCCCACCATATATTAATTTGCCCACTACCTGCGCTTACGTGGGTCGAGATTGCTTCCAATGATTTTGCAAGTCTTTCCCTTCCGAGATTTGTACCACTAGAATCTTTTAACCTATTAATTAAAGATTCTAATTCTTTTTGCCCTCTTTCAATTTGGTTCAACAAATTTTGTTGTGTTCTAGGAGGAGGTTTCTCGATTGGTGGAGGCAATTGAGGTTCATTTTCTTCATTTCTTTCTTCATTCGGTTCTTCATTTGGCTCATCATGAGGAGACAGAGGGTCTGGTGGAGGGTTTGGTGGAGGGAGATTATTTCTTCCTGACAATTAAAAAAACTACATTTTAAAATATTGATTACACAATAAATTTAAACAAAAACAAATTTGAACAAAACAAATTGGAACAAAACTAAAATTTTAAAACAAATAAGAGGCATGAGAAGTTGTAAAAACACTTACCTCTTCTCCCGGATCGAACTTGACGACTTTGTGGAGCCATTTGATCGATGGATGAACAAAAACAATTGACTCACAAGAAACTATGATAGGGCATGCGCACTTTCAAATCCTCTCTAAGCTGAAAACGTGGGTTTGAGAAAAAAAAAAATGAGCTCAAACCCGCATGTAGCAAATATATGTGACTTTTTACAAAGGGCGTACGCCCTTTGTCTTGGATTGCCCAAGCCTAAGGCTTGGGCAACCCAAGCCATAGGGTGTGCACCCTATAGGGTGCACGCCCTTTAGTGCATGTGCACTATGTGCGATGGGGGGCCAAAAAGAAAAGTGGCAACTTTTTGGTCCCCCATCTTTGTGCACTTACCCTCATAAAAAATAGGATTAGATCAACAACTACAGACATGAAATCAAATGTACTATTTTTTCAAAATCAATAAAAGATAATGGTTTTTTTAACTCACTTGCAGCAAGAAGGTTCAATTCTTATTCAATTATTCCCTTGGATAAATCTATCTGAATATATTACCTCACTATACAACTCTTATGTTATTGTGATTTCAAAATTAGTTGAAATCAAAGCATTAGTTAGAAGGATTGGTTTTCAAACTTCTCTCTGTCTTATTGGTCTCTCATATTTAGAGTTAAATTTGGTAAGACTAATTATAACTATATAGTTTTAAAATCATAATTCATATAGACGCCTTTGAGGTGATGGTCTTGTTTCTAATAACAAGTTATTAAAAGTGTCTCCAAGGTTGTACATAGGATTGGATTTAGATTGATTTTGTTGCCCAAGTTGAAATAGGCACTAGTCTTATCAATTATTGGATTATAGTCATTTGATTCATTGTTTCAAGTTTATGACATTCTATTTATCATTCATTTATTTTAAAGATATATTTTCAAAGCATTATTACAATTAAGAAAAGAATTTTAGTCTTATAGTTTATGTTGTATTGATTACAATTTGATCATTCTCAAGAGTTTTACTTGACATCTTGAGAGATCACCTAATTTCTTACACATTATTCTATCTGTTATAAAAAATATCCAACCAACAGATAAAGGTTGAGGTATAGGCCTACCATCCTTGGTCCTGCAGACCCAAAATCATAGAGGTTCCAACCTTATGCTTGGTTAAACCTGTCAGTTGGAAAAATCACTTGGGTTTCTCAACATTGGATTGGAAAGTCCAGAGGAAATCCAATCTGTGGATTTGAGCACCAACACAAGGAATAATCTAATTGGTTTGATGCAATAGTGACAATTGTAAAGGTTTGTAATAATGCATGGACATGATATGTTATTGTCTACATGAAACTCAAATGAATGATTTGAAGGTTTTATTGTAGGAAGTTCCTTGGGTACCCACTTTTTTTGTAGATGTTTTTACCTCAAGGGCACCTCAATGTCGCATTTGGTCTCATCATCATAAGAACATGACCCACCTTGAGCAGGGAAAAATTTCATGCGTTTATTGAATTTTCTTCTAATCTTTTAGACCTACTACATGTCTCACTTTCATATTCTATTCCTAAATTTCCCTCACTTGAGGAAGACACATATGACAAATACCTATTTGGTGGTACCTGCACTCCATCAAATTAAATAGATAGTTGGTATAGGGTCAATTGTTATTGTGAGAGGAAATAAATTTTATGATTTCATGGAGAGAGAGGACAAGAAGTTGTAATAGATGGTTCACCATATGTTGTTGATATTTTGCAAATGGGGGTAATGTTGATGAGGAAGTCAGACCTAAAGTTGATGCTGAGATTAAAATTTGAATAAGCCCAACTGCAACCTCAAGTGTTGATAACTATATTAGATTTTCTACTAATGTTAAGGTTTGAAAAATTGAGCAAGTTTGTTTTCCTAGTAGTTTTTAGAAAAATAATTTTTTGACAAAATATTATTGCTAAAACCTAGCTTATTATTAAATCACTCCAAGATGGTGCAAAGAAAAAGAAAGAAAATAATAAATTGTTTGACTTATACTCGTCGATCCATGAGACTATGTAGGATCCTCATCAAAGGGGTTCAAGTTCATGCATATGTAATTTATTTATCTAATGTTAGATAAAAATTACATGATACATATACTAAAAATTACATAGTAGACAACATGAACAATATGCAGTCATCATAATCATTGTATATTTTTTTCCTTACCTTTCCTTTATCTAGACTATGCAAGATCCTCAATAAAAGGGTTGATGATGTTTGTACTTAATTATCTATTTCTACCAAGGGTGACAGAATCACACAAAATATATACATGTAATTAGCACCAACAATTGAGCATCATAAGCATTACATTTGTAATGTGATAAACAATAAATATATTAAATATATGAGTAATAATAGAAACATATGTGTCTTCATAAACATGTTTTAATCCATCACATATGTATCATCATAAACATGTAATCCATTACATAGCTAATAAAAAATCCACATTTCATAAATAAACAAAAAGTTTTAAAAATGTCACACAAAATGAGGGCTAGATGACGCTCTTTCTAACTGCATCTCCTAGTGGTGGCATGGTTCTACTAGTAGGACCTGTTAGAGGTAGAAAATGAATTAAAAAAATTAAAAGGTACATCCTAAATTAATTATGTAATGACATTAGAATTCAAACATAATGAATTAATTATGTAACCATGTAAGTCAAATAAATTTTTATCAAGGAATCAATATCAAATAGATAATATACTAATCACATGAATAATACATTTCATTGATCTTCTTCTTCATCCAACTCATCATCATGACCATCATCATCATCACCATCATCGTCATTGTGGTCATCATGGTCATTGTGGTCATCATCATCATCATCATCATCATCATCATCATCATCATCATCATCATCATCCTCATCATCCTCATCATCATCATCTTTGTCATCATCGTCGTCATCATTATCATCATCACCATCACTGTAATCATCATCATTATCATCACCATCACCATCACCATCACCATCACCATCACCATCATCATCAGCAGCAACAGCAAGATCATCATCATCATTGTCATCGTCATCATCATCGTTGTCGTCGTCATCATCATCGTCGTCATCGTCATTGTCATCATTGTCATTGTCATCATCGTTGTCATCATCATCATCATCATCATCATCATCATCATCATCATCATCATCATCATCATCATTGTCATCACCATCAACGTCACCATCACCATCAGCAGCAGCAGCAACATCATCATCATCATCTTCTTCTTCTTCTTCTTCTTCTTCTTCTTCTTCTTCTTCTTCTTCTTCTTCTTGAACATTTTCGTTAGGAACATCATTAACTAACTCTCGATCATTATCATCATCTACTTCTTTGATATCTTCTTCTTCCATCACATTATACTTTATCGGCCTTCATCTTGAATCATGTCTAACAATAAATGACCAACCCAGTTTATGTGGAACCTTTGAGTAAAATAATTGATCACATTGGCTTGGAAAAACATAGGGCTCATCTCCAATTAGCTCAAATGACCTTGTATTAACCATGATAAATCTATTATCATGTTCAATAATAGTTCTATCATGATCATTTTGATTTAGTCATAGCCTGTACCATTGGACGATGAACATAACTAATTTGAAAGAATTGAAGTCACACTCAAGTATATCATCTAAAATGTCATAGTATTGATTTTGAGAGTCTTGGGGATGTATGTCATTTCTAGATGAAATATTAGTCACCTCAAAGACTTTAGTTATCCCAGAATCACAAGTTTTCTTCGTGTCATCTAAATTTTTAAGACAAAATTTATGACCATTGCACCACATAGAATTGTGGTGTTTAACCTACAATATGTCAAACATGTAAAAATTATTGCATCGTGAGTTGATAAACATATAATTTATGATTGGTTGAATGTATGAAAAAAACAATATATATGTATACATCAATACAGTTAAAAAAATAAATAATATGGGTGATTAATAAATTTGTACATACATGTTTATCTCTTAAACCATATTTTTTAAATCAATATCCCTTGGCATAATAATGGAATCTTCATTACCATGAGATTCTTTAACTAATGAAGCCACACCTTCCCATGTTAATACACAACCAAAATATTTACATCAAGTTTAATTCATATTGTCGTCCAATCAAAATTGTTTGCGATATATAATTGTAATGCATCCCACTCTCGACCAACTATATAAAAAATAAATAGACAACTTACAACTAATGTATATTGAATATTAAGAATTAATTAACTACAATATATATATATATATATATATATATATATATATATATATATATATATATATATATAAACCAAATATAAAATATATTCAAATTAATGTCCATGACCATCTTATAATTACCTCTTACTTTCATCAATCTACCTTTCCCCATCAAGTACTCCCCTTCAAATTTGTTAATGGAGTTGGCATCCCAAATGTGATCTACATGAATCTTTTGTACAAACTTAGGAAGATATTCAGTAATGTAAACCATAGCCTAGTATACCATAGAACTCTTAGTATGTTCTCTTTGCCGAACTAAAGTCTTCAAAAATTTTAAGTGCCTCTCAACCATCCACGTTGACCTTGTGTGTACAGGTCCACACAATTCAATCACCTCAACTTGGTGTATAAGGTAGTGTTCTTGTGCATTGAAAAAAGTTGAAGGTAGACACTTTTGCATTTCACACATTATATGAGTAATTTTTCTCTTCTAATATTTTATATCTTCTTTATAGATTTTTTTAGATGACAACCACCTACAAGAGATTCAAGATAAAAATATATTAATAGGACTTTACAAAATAATATACAATATATTACATAACAAGTAAAAAAAATCATAAATATGATATTTATACAATAAATTAAATAAATATCACTACTTACCTCATCTACTTTTCAAGATCATATATAACTTGTTTCACATTATTGTTGAAGTGGTCTATGAGAGATAAAGGTACAATGTACTGCAACAATTATAAAATGATGTTTTCATTATTTTCTAACATAATACAATAAAAAGTATATTTAGTATACAAATATATAGTAAATACACAAGAACATGAATTACCCTAATGAATGTATGTCAATCATGCATTTTCATCCCTGACCCAAATTCACTTTTTTTTTTAATATGCGATTGTTTATGTTTGTAACAAATCATGTGAGAAATCAAATTTTTTGTATAACTTCTTTTATAGCATTGTTTTGGTGCTTTGTTAATAACCAAGGAAGTGAACTTATATTAATCCGGTCTCCATTTCTATTTGATTGAATGACATTTTTCATTCTATGAATAGATTCCTGAATGTCACTACAAATTTTGAGAATTTTTTATTTGTCACACCTTCCATTCAATATTTTTCATAATATCTCTACTTTATTCTTTCAATATGCATAGTATTAAACAAATGCACAATTTGTAGCTTCTCGTAGTAGGGAAACCTACTAAATTGTCTCGGATAACTTTTTATTCCCTTTGGAAGATGGTTATTAATGCCTTGATGACCTTCATTATCATCAATTACATCATCAGTAAACAAAACACAATATAAAAATATAAATTCTAAATATAAACCATTAGATGGAATGACATTACCTCGATGATTAATTCTATTATATTCCAACTTCCATAGGCGAGGTGTCATTCTTCGTGGATTTGATGTAGTCTCTTCTTTCCCATTGAAAAAATATTTTTTTAGTATTTTGATACTTATAATTTATGTGGAGGAGGTGCCTATACTCATCAAACATCTATTTTGCTAAACTTTTTGAAAGACGATATTTCATCTTGGGACCACAAGCTGGACATGCAAATTTTTCCTTTGTTTGAAGACCTACAAGATCATGTATAATGGGATTAAATATGTTAATTTTTATAATTATAATTATCATGTGCAACTTGAACACTATAACATACCACAAAAATGTGTTAGCCCTTTAGGGCATCATGAATTGTCTATATAAGTTTTGCATGGAATTGAAATTTTCTTTGTCCTATTGGTCTAGGGACATCATACATAGTGACAACATTTCATAACTCCAACAACTCATTGATAAGAGGTTCAATATATGCTTTCATATCTTTAACTTGGTACTTACCTAGTTGAATGATCAAAAATACTACATAATTATTATGACCATTTTACTGTAGTATTTATAATTTAATGTAGAGGAATACTAAATGAAAATATACCTAGAACAATAATTGCCAACATTATGTGCTCCCTCTTTATTGACATCCATAGAAGAATTCTATTTTTAATAACAAAAGAAGGCCACACCAACTAAATAGATCTCAGCTCGTGAAATGAATTTACACCGTCCGTTGCCAATGAAAGTCTTAGATTACGAGGTTCTTCTTTAAAGTGTGGCCACTTTTTCTCTATGTCCATAAATGAAGAACCATCTACAGACATTTGAATAATGTCATCTTTACTTCTATTGCGTGCATGGTAACCCATAAATTTTGTCAAGCTAGTGCACCTGAATAATCGTTATAAATGTGGAATAATGGGATTTTAATGAACAACCTTGCAAGGCACTTTTTTTGTTAGTTGATCTATTCGATATCTACTGATATGACATTCGGGGCATTTTGTTACAAATTCATATTATTTATGATATGTAATATGATCATTGGGACATGCATCTATTGCTTGATACTCCATTCCAATATCTTTCAAAATGATAGATAATTCTCAGTATGAGTGAGGTAGAATATTGATGGTGGTAACAACAACTCACCTATCAATCTACTGCTAAAAATATAATTTGTTAATATAAAAGATATTAATGGTACATGTTTCACCCTTTATTAACTATAATTAACTGCATATTTCAAGTTCTCAAATTCTCTTTTCAAGGTTTGTAACTTGACAACCTTAATCTAGTCACTACTCTAGTAAACTTCTTTTAGAGTCTTCTAGACATCCTTACCATCTTTGCATCTTCAATTCTTGGAAACAAACTTTTATCAAGAGCAATTTGAATGTGAAACAAAGCTTGTGCATTTTTCTTCTTGGCTTCCTTCTTAGTCATTTTATCAGGAGCTACAAGTGCATTCTAATCGGCATGCTCTTCATACCCCATTTTACTAATTTCCCAAAAAATATTTTCCTATCATAAATGTCTTCATAAATTAATACACCAATATTCATAATCATTTTCATTAAATTATGAGATTGAAAAAGTGCTATTATTTTCCATAATAAAATTCTAAATAAAATATCATGTTGTGATACCAAAATGAAGAATTAAAACAATAGTTCTAGAAGATAATTACAAATATTAAATAGAAAAATTAAAATAAACACAACTATAACAAAAAAATCAAGTTTACATAGTTTTACAAACTTGATTTGATATTCAGTTATTTTCTATTATTTTTTGAGATTTAACATTAAATAGTGCAGCTTCATAATAGCTCTCAACACACTAACTTGTAACACAAAAATACATAGATATATAAGGAGCTTGTGGCCTCCATAAGCAAAGTAACACTTCAAATTTAAATAGAAATAAACTAAAAACAAGACTAAAATATTTCCATCATAACTCACTTGTTGAAAAGGTTTATTTTCACATATTACTAAATACAAATTAGTGATTTTATTTTATAATATAGATATAAGCTATTTTAAAATATTCATGATAGGATATAATTTTTTTAGATATTTTAAAACGATAGATATGAATGTTTCTAAATAATAAAATATTTAAATATGAATTTAAAAACTTGATATTATTAATAATTATTAAGTGATCATTTAATATTAGTATTAATGTGTCATATATATATTTTTATTTTGTTTAAAAACTTAGAATTTTTTTAAATAGAATATATAAATTTTAGAAATTTATTTAGTAAATTTAAAATTTTTGCATGTATTACTAATTAATGATAGCAGTATGTAATGTAATGGTTGTATATTATTTATTATTTATTATTTATTTATATTAATTTGAAATATTTTAAAATGAGGCATATGAATTTAGAAATTTATTTAGTTAATTTGAAAATTTTATATATATTACTAATTTATAACTGTTTTCTAAATTTTTATTTAGCATAAATAAAAAGTTCTATATAATTTATCATATATTATTATTAATTTAAAATCATTTTAATTTTAAAAAAATTAATATAAATTATTACAGATAAATTTTTTTGACAATTAATATTTTTCTTAAAGACATAAAAATAACTAAACCATCATTATAAAAAAATCATTTGACAAGTAGAGGTGACCATTAAATAATCATATTTTCCAACCTAAATTATGCGGACCGTGATGTAAGACATAACCATTCAGCCTCTTCCGGGGTGATTCCCAGCCATACGCGCACCGCAGGTTTAAAACAAATTACTTCTAGTCAAATCTGCAAGTTTTCACATTACTACTACTAAGGACTGGACTCGACTAGTTGCGGTATATTATTCTTAATGAATTCCACAAACTTTTGACTATCAGAGACGACGCATTCCACTTTCAACCATTGACGTCAGTCAATCAAACCATTTATTTAATTCGAGTTGTGCTTATATTTCTGCTTTTTCAAAGCAGATTTAGTTTATATATTTAAATCAACCATATTGACTCACTCTTATAATAAAGCTAGATTTGGTATGCTGTGTCATCTCAGTCATTGATTTGTTGACTGGCATGAGAAAGACATATCTTCTTTCCCTGCTCCTTCCTCTCCCTTGTCTTGCTGACTTGTCTTCCACAACTATTTTGTATTTTTGTCATCTCAGTCATTGATTTGTTGACTGGCATGAGAAAGTGTACCATCACTTCCGATTTTACTCATTTCCCGGATCTTTCCTCCACCCTTGTCTTGGCGACTTTTCTTCGGTGCCCTCTTTGCTTTCTTCCACGATATCATCCATCACAATAATTTAAGATACAAAACCTATTCTTTATAAATACCACTTCTGATGAGAGCAATTAAAGCAAACAAGCAAGAGTATTCATACTGGATTTAGATTTGCAGCACAATCCCGCGCAAACTATATGGATTTAGATTTGCAGCACAATCCCCCGCAAACTATGGATTTAGATTCACCGACCGCGCCCCGGTAAGTATGATGTGCATTTGTTGTTAATTGATTGTTACGGCTTTAGTAGGCCTCATGTATGATGTAGTGAAAGTTAGAGACGATCTTGGCAGAAAAATGATCAGAGACAATAGAAATCTGAACCTTCTTTCTGATAATTTATGTGGGTATTGCCAGGAAAGCGTCTGTGTTTAATTGATTTTGAACATTCTTTCTGTAATTTAAGGAGTTTTAACGAGATAAGAATAGATAATTATAATGCCCAGGTGGTGCTAATATGCAAGAAAATATTGTTACGCACGGAAAAATGAAAGCAGACTATTCTTTCAATCATCTTGAGCATTGCAAATTGTTGATGCAGACTTATTGTTTCATTTTTAAATCATTTTTGTCGACCTTTCTATATGTTTCTTTGGTCCTCATCCACTCCTCTAATCCACCTCTTATATCTATTTTTGATCTTGAGTCTGCAGCTATCATTTCATTTCTGTTTTTTTTTTCCTTTTTTTAAGTCTTCCCTATTGACTCAATGTCTCAATCTGAGAGAAAATATCTCTTGGAAATGGTGTTTTATTGGGTTTAATGTCTTCTACATCAATCAGTCCATATATATATTAAAAACCATAGAAAGTGTTAGTATATTTTGGCTATCGATTTTTGTCATTTCTATGTGGTGTGGAAAATTTCCAATAGTCTCGCAACTTGTTTTCCAGTGTCCTAAAAATAAATCAGTTATGTATTAGTGTTGACATTTATACACTGAGCTTCAAGCCATTTTTTTCCCCTAATTTTTTTCCTTAAATACAAAATCTGAAAAACGTCTATTACCTTGTATGAAGATTTTTAGTTCGGAAACCTTGAATTGTTGCCAACATGGACAAAATGCCTTCTATTCTTGCGTAAGTTTCTATTTAAATATTTATGTGCCTTTCTTAGAAACCTATTTTAGGAATTTATTAGCAGAATAGAGACCTTTATTATTCTCTACGATTGTGATTGGCAAAGATGATTTCAACATTCAATATTTTTCTTCAAGCTTTGAACTTAAATGACTTTCGACCTAGAAGATTGATGATGAAAAACATCACATAATTTTATCTAAAAGTGAAAAAATCTAACATCATGAGCTCTGAAAACTATATGATTATAATAACAAGATTTTCTATATGATTAATTAACTAATTTTATTTTATGAAGTCATTTATTTATTTTTAGATCTATTGATGGTTTATAATGTATGGGGCTCTCCTATTTTCTGAAAGCACCTGATTGTGTCTCAAATATAAGTGTATACATATTCAACTTTTTAAGAGAATTTGAACTTAGTGATCTTTTTCAACTTTTTAAGAGAAATTGAACTAGTGATCTTTTTCAACTATACAAACTCTTCATTAGAGCTATGAGTAGTTTTTGAATATTTGCTGGCAGGGGAGCTCCCTTTGCTCTGTAGTAGGTGGATGGCTTGAAGTCTTTAAGTTGA
Source organism: Chamaecyparis obtusa (assembly GCA_027943335.1). Lineage (NCBI taxonomy): Eukaryota > Viridiplantae > Streptophyta > Pinopsida > Cupressales > Cupressaceae > Chamaecyparis > Chamaecyparis obtusa. The sequence continues at coordinate 23,230 of BSBK01009178.1, forward strand.
GGGCTGGCATTATTTGGTTGAAGTCTAGGCATTCCCGAAGAAGCGTTGTTTTGTTTGTCATTAATCGTTATGGAAGAGGCACACGAGCGCCGACCGAGGCTCAAGTTCAAGAGGATTCTTTTCCATGGAGGACCGCTGATGCCCCAGGGGTACCGTTTGGCAACGGTTAACGAAATCATAACGAATTTTGAAAATTTAAAGATAAGAGAAATACCCGTGAAGAAAATTAACCCTTTTTATGAAGAGCGTAGTGGTGCCATTCGTCTTTTGGACGGATGGGTAACTGCTGATTTCAGTGATGTCCACGACACCCCCCATTATAACTGTGTTTGGAACGCTGTGGTCAAGGAAAAAAGGTGGGACAGTGGTGAAAAAAAATGGCAGAACTGCCCAGGTATAAAGATCTGTTTTAACGTAAGTTGGGCAGTTTTACATTTATATCATTTCTTTACCTCAATTCATGGAATGTGTTATTATAGATTTCTACTGGTCTGGTGGCAATTCGTTGAGAAAAGCACTGTACAGAGGAATCAATCTTACTGGACAAGGGATAGATACTGCATGGCTCCACGCTTACTGCTATGAAGATGTGGAGCTGCTCTATTGGCTATGGCTAACTTTCCCACACTCATTTGAGCCAGATCACTTCACAAGGGAATGTCGAACTGAACATATCCATATGGATATCGTTCATAGTATTCCTTTGAGGGAAATGGTAAGGAACTACGAGAATCGTGGAAACAGATCTCAGCTGGAAATGACAAATGCGCGGGAAGAAACGCTGGCGGTTTTAAGATATGCAAATGACCGATCCGGAGATGGCCTTGGATTCACTTATTTGTATGGACCCACCTGGGCTGTAGCTATGGTCGAATTAGCTATTGACATATATGGGCAGACCTTTGTGGATACAGCCAATTTAATTGTATCCGTAGATGCCCAAGGCATTCCCATAACCACAAAGTTCTTATCTTTATTATTACGAGATCAACTACAAAACCAGATTGACAATCTTAAACTTCCAGTTGCAGAGGTTTTGATTGAGGCAGTTAAAAGAGGGTACACGGATTTAGTGAATCATTTGTTAAATGGCAGGGAGCTCCCAGATAAAGTGGGTGAAGAAGAAAAGACGCTGTTCCATTACGCCTTGCCTCATGGAGAGCGTTTCTTTTCGTTTCTTGTAAACAGATATGACAGATCATTTGATGATATCATCACAAGGCAGGATATATTGGGAAGAAATGTTCTTCATTGGGCAATAAAGAGAGGTTACGCCTCAGGTATCGTGGATAGTTTACTACGGCGACCTCTTTCAAAGGAGCGTCTAATTCATTCAAAGGACCACCAAAGTAGGACACCATGGCACATTGCTACATTTAAAGAGGATATAGGAATGATTAACAAGCTACTGCACTATCTTGGAGGTCTCGAATCTTCAACAAGAATAGACTACATTCAAGCAACCGATTCCTCTGGTCAAACTGCACTGCAAATAGCAGCAAGTGAAGGCCATTCTGAATTAGTGAAGATACTTATAAATGAAGGGTCCTGCCCGCTCAAGGAACGTGATGGTCAGAGAAAAACAGCTTTGCATCATGCAGCTCAAGTGGTGAATCCAAAGGCAGCAGTTGCCACTTGCAGAGCACTGTTAGAGCATGATAGTCTTTCTTGTTCTCAGCGCTCACTTTTGTTGTGGGCCTCAGCAACTGGCATTGGCACTGCAGACGAGATGGAAGGCTTGGATAGAGAAGTTAAAAACTATCTTCAAACCAGAAAGAAAAAGAAAGAATATTGCAGTGAACATTTGCTACGAGCAGCGGCAATTAATAATAATGTTGAGATGGCATGGGAGATTCTCAGCAGAGGCGCTACCATTGCAGACCTCCGTGATCAAGGTTGGATAAACGAATTGCAGTCAGCAAAAAAGGAGTCCGTTAGAAATGGTATGTAATGATCAATTTTTTATTTATTTTTTTCTTTCTTATCACATTTTACTCATAGTCGTATTTTTCTGTGAGAGCAGTATTAGATCAACTGGACCATATAAAAGAGCAAGCACGAGATCAACCAAGTATGGAGGACAAACTTGGTACGAGCTGTTTCACTTAAATATAGATCCTGGCCACATGTTTTAATTTCCTCATGGATTTTTCCTTTCAGTTATCTAGTACATAAGTGACATATAAAGCAATTAGATTTTGAAAATTATATGAAGAGATGCTATTCTTTAAAACTGTTGGTTCTATGAATTAGGGGTAATCTGTAGCAAAAATAAAACTTCAGCATCAAGAATAGAGTTGTTTGGTGATTTTATGCAAGAGAAACTCAAAGAGTGTATATGGTAAATCTTTGCAGATTAGATCTAGTTTAAAAAATGAGATCTTTAAAGAGAACAATGATGAGAAATGTATAAATGTTTGTATTATATATATCTTTTATAATTTTACGGTTGAATATTGATTTTAATTTCATAGAGGTTAAGCATTGGGACTTCTTGGAATGTCACCCATCCCATACTATTCCAAGTCAAGCACACTTAACCACAAAGTTTTTTCTAAGGTTAAGCTCACTTTGCTTGCAATCCCATTTGAGAAATCTTTAATAAGTGTTGTGTCTTGTGAATCAATTAATGAGCTTAAGGGGCTTTATAATAAATGGTTCATAAAGCACAACACTTGCTGAAGGATTTACAAATGAGATTTCAAGCAAAGTGGACTTAACATTAGAGGGAACTTTGTGGTTAAGCACGCTTAGCTGAAGTTGTACTGGAATGGGTGACCATCACTTAGATGAAATAAGTGATAAGTGTTTCATTCATTCTCATGAGAGATGAGTTTTTGTAAACCACTACTCATGAAACATAGATCAATGAGTTTGATTCAAAAACTGCACAGTTCAATTCTTATAGCGATATCACAATTTGACTTATAGAAAATATTTCCTACTTATTAAACTTGATTGTTTAATCTCTTTTACATATTTTAAATTTATTAAATAAATACTCATCGTAAACTATATCTTCAATCCCATTATCATTTCAAATATTTATCTACATTAATACCTAACACTACCATTTAATATTAGTTCTCAATTAAAATTAAAAATTCATATTTATTAATGCTTTATACTCTCGCAGGAAGGCATGTCTTTGCCCAAGGTCTAGCTGCTCTGTTTCTAAATCGATTTATTGAATCCCCAATCACAGTGGGCATTTCTGGAGAATGGGGCATGGGAAAATCCAGTCTCATGCTTCAGGTAAATTTCATCAAAATTCTTTTTATAATAAATAATTTCAATCAATTGTGATTCTCGTAAACGTTCAGAGAACTAAAATAGTAGCTTACGCATGCATTTCTGTAGACCGAAAAGATTCTACTTATTGCGGCAGCTCAGCTAACATTTCCAAATCTTCTTCCACTGGAGCAATTTGGTGGAGTTCAAAAAATCTCTCTTAGTACAAGTGGCAATAAAATATATCAACAGATTAACAGAGGGATTCACAAATTATTAAAGCTATCAAAAAAGGAATCCAAAGAGGTATAAATTGAATTTTTTATTTTCTAAGGTATATCCTAAATTCAAATGTACAATTATTTATACGTATCTCTCCTTATAAGGATTTGGTGACTTATTTGAAACAGAACCCGCCGCTTGCCACTCTGCTCAAAGAATATCAACCTCAATATCATGATGTTTATAAGGCACTCGCATGCATGGATAATAACAAGACGGTAAGTGTGTAATCATAACCCAATTTATTAGATATGAATTATATCTTGATTGGCTTTGTTCTCTTGGCTCTTGTAATCAAGCTCAGTGTCACGACAACAGGAACAAGAGCATGCATTCAGAGGAGTTCCCCGAATTTTAACAATTCGATACAACGCATGGCACTATAGAAATGAACATGAAGCTTGGGCGGGTCTGGGAGTCACAATCAGCAAAGAAATCGAAAAAGCAATGACAGGAGCTCAATGGATGAGGACTTGCTGGAGATATACTTGGGCCAAACAAAGATTGAACATTTGGATTCAAGTATTTTTGCCTTCTTTGCTCAGCATATTTCTTGCCGGATGGGTTGCTTGGATAGTCTGGATGGTGCTAAAGGAAGCAAAATTCCATGCTTTAAAGTACGGATCCTTACCTCTTACTTTTATAGCAAGTGTATGGGTTGTTTTAAAATCCGTCAGTTCTGTTGTCAAACCTGTGAGCACACAAATGCTGGGTTATATCACATTACCAGACCATACAAGTCATCTTGGCTATCAGGAAGATGTTATTAATGACATCAATTTCTTGAAAAAAGAACTTGGAGAAGAGCCAAATTGGTTTTTCACATTCATTTTATGGTGTTGGAATTGGTTTGGTTTATGTGCTGACAATGTTGAAAATACAAGTATCCCGAAATGCATGCCAGCCTGTGGACATGACATTCGAATAGTGACCTTTGTGGATGACTTAGATAGATGCGAACAAAAGGTCGTATTAAAGGTATGTAATATTCAATTTCTTTTGGGCCATTTCTTGATTTTTCTTAAACATTTTTGTTTAAGTGGTCGCAATAATTTTTCCTTGGTCGCACAGGTGCTATCAGCAATAAATCTAGTCCTAACCGAATGCAAAATCAATGTCATACTGGGGATGGACAAAAAAATGATTAAAAGAGCAATTAAGGAAAATTTCAAAGGTCCAGACAGTGACGTAGCAGAAAAGTTTATCAGCAAAATTATTCAAATCCCTTTAAGCTTGCCAGACCCCACAGATGAAGAGACAATTAGCTTTCTAGAATACCATTTAAGACATAAAATCCCAACAGAATGTAAGCTTGCAGTTGAGATCACTGACATACTCATTATAGTAGTATATACGATGGTTAACAGATCTGTTTCATTATAATAAATGTAATTTGTTTCTATCAGAAACGTTTTATACTGCAAAAATATATGATTTATTTAATTTATTGCATCTTTACTCCATCGCACAGGTATAGAAAAGGAGAGCGTTCCTCAAAGCCAACGCGGACTACTAGTCGCCATAGAACCTCAACAGGGTGCGTCATTGACAGCTTTGAACATTTCTACATTTAATGTTTGCATGTGTGAGATTTAGTTTATTAAATTGTTAGCAGAGATAAGAAAAAACAAAGACAGTAAAGCCTGAATGCTACTTGAACTTGAGACTTCTTAATTATAAAGCTTTATCCAAACACCAGAGGCTACAGCATACAGAAAATAACACTTTTTTTGCTTTAATTAATTGATTACACTGCCTCTTTATAGAAGTTTTGATGTGATCTATCTCAATTGAGATAAAGAAGAGAATACCAAACAGGAACCTAACTGCTTAAGTGGATAAGAAGAAAGTATTATCCTCAACATAAATATGTAATAAATAATAAATATAATGATAACTATATTTTAAGGTTTTATTTTATTAATGAAATACTAAATTATTATTATTTACATTGTAGAAATAAATTCTATTAATTTCACCTTTCTTATATTTTTCTTTTATATACATATTTTCTGATTCTTAAATATATTTTATAAACAGATCTGGTATGCTGCCATTAGGTAGTGAAACCCACAAATAATACCAGCAATGCCCTCACAATAAATTTTATTTTATTTTGGTAGACAATTTGACTGTCATTTAAATGTTCAATATGAAACTAATATTATTTGTTATGTGTTACATCGACTGCTGAAATGCATAGAGATAAACGCTGCTCCAATTAATGCCGAAAACGATCATACAGCCCTAGATATAGATCATTGCGATGAAGGGCATCAACTGCTCCAACCAAATAATGCTGCAATGGGAGCGGATAAACGAATGTGTGGAGGTAAACAACGAAGTAGATTTTCTATCGAAGAAAAAGAGTGAGAGCATGATGTTTACATGATGATCTATTTAAATTATAAACGTGAATAACTAAATAAACTGATATTGGACAGGAATTGTTGAAAGAGTGGCAGGAACTTTTAAAAGAGTAAAAGATTGCTGGTCGGAAAAGTTTTCCAATGGGCTTGCAGGAGAACCGTACGCTGAAAACCTTAATTCATTGAGATCTGCAGAAGGCGTAAGCTTAGTTAGAGAAATATTGCTGCCAAACCACACACCAGAAGAAGCTCATCTCTTTTATAAGTTGAGGAAATTCACTACAGGAAACCAGAAACTTCCCCGAGAGTGGAAGTGCTTATTAAGCTACCACAAATTTGCATGGTATGTTTTATCCCTAATAGGAAATGTATACAGCTTACCCACATGGAAGGCGGAATTGGTTGGATGGGTATTTGTTTGTTGGCAATGGAAATGTGAAATGAACCGTCTAATCAAGGTAAGAAGAATAAAGTAGGAGATTCTTTTGTAAAATGTTTGATATTTATAGTGCTAAATCTAACTGTTGCACTTCTCCTTGACACAGTTGTGGAAGAAGATTTCTGCTGAGCAGGATAATGGAAGAAACAAACGACTTTCCCGTGGGCCTTCACTTAGTGAACTTGTTAAGAAAATGTGTAAGATGCAAGATCCTAGTAAAGTAAATGAACAAGATAAGTACCAAAATGTAAAGCTACAAGAGGCATTAAATGAACAAGATAAGCACCAAAATGATTGGGTAAAGCTACAAGAGGCATTGGAAATTCAAGATGTTTCAATGGAAGGTATTCAATTGTTTCAACAATTTAGACTTCACTGCGAAATTGACCATCTTCCATGCCCTCGTCAGTGCTCAAGGAAAACATCCCTTTAATGGCACACCATATCTTATTAAGGGCTGTAATGCGCCCTCAGTCTTCACCAAAAGCTCATATGTTGAAGATGCATGATCAATGCGTTGTTTGCATGATCGATGCATGTGTTTTTTTTTTTCAATTTATAATAATGCATGACAAGCGCATGTATGCCCAACTTAGTTTCAAGTTTTAGCTTGACGTTTATCGTAATATTGAACAACCAAATTATATTTGAAGAGTGTTATTGGACATAAATTTGCAGCTGTGTATGATCACTCTGTTAGGGCAGAGATTAATTTAATTGCTAATGGTTTTTTTGTTTTTTTGTTTTTTTTTCCTATATTTATGATGTTAATCATTCTATGGCAGTATGGTATGAGTGTTGTTTAATTTTTATCGGGTTCAAGTATATTGTTTGATATCTATTATCCATTGTTGCAATAATTTAAAGAGCTTGTGCATGAAGAAGAGAGTTAACTCCAACAAATATGAGTGTCCTACACTGCAATTTTTTCAGCATGTTAGTTAGGTCATATCTGCTATAGGAAACAGCAATGTAGATATAATTTCTTTTTTTAAAATCCAGCCGGACAAAACACGCACCATAATATAACATAGCCATGCTTCAAAATAAGTCTCTGACAATTACAACTACGCCAAAATTGGACCAATAAATAATCAAACTCAAAATTCAAACAAGATCTTTGCACTGTAAGTGGTATTTTTTTTAACTTTGGTTTTGGGTGGCTGAATCTCAATCTTTGACACAGTGAATCTTACCAGGTTTTATACAGCTCCCTTAAACTTGGACAACCAATCTATTGAATCTGTTTTGGGAAAGTGATGGCCCAAACTTGGGGGTTTTATGCTTAGTTTAGGAAGTCTGAATGCTATACTAAGAAAAAGAAAAAGAAATTCCTTGATTGATCTTCCCTATTTGATAAGATAAAAATAGCAACCACTACAACTTGACGTAGCAAACAAATTTTTATAACTGAACTTAAAATTTAGAGGCGGGTAAATAACAATACAGGATTTCATTATGTAGAACTTAGGATATTAGTTTTCTAATCAGTTGGAAATACTTTCACATCAACATCCAACATATTTATGGATCTTTGAGAAAAAAATATTTGTCAAATTTTTAGAAACTGAACCATCTTCTGTTTGCAAGTTATATTTTGAAAAACTATGAAGAAATGTAACGCATTGGTGAAGATGTATCAGAATATAGCCTGTCTTCCTCACAAAAGAAACATTCAGGGACCAAGGCTCTAAGTAGTGACAATAACAATGAATATTTACAGCTTGGTAGCTTATAATAATTTCATCTACCATTCAACACGGAATCCAACTCAACACAATATAAATTAATTATCAGGTAATTCCAATCAAGAAATGGTTATCATTTGCTCTTGGAACTTCAACCTGCAATGTTGGATCTGACACTTACTTTGCACCTGTAAAACTCAAATGCTTGCTTTCTACTGTGAGGCCAATGAATTAAAGCATGGATTAAGACAACATCGTAAATATTGAAGAAGTTAACAGAATCTTTTAAACACACCAGGACATCTTTACCATTATGGTTCGCACAACCAATATTTTCAATCGATGAAATGAAATGAAATGATAGGAGAGACCAAACAGTAGATAAAGCCAGACCTTAAAAAATGAGTTATCAAAGGTTAGATGTGAAATATTTGGTCATGTAATCCGCTTTTGTGATCTGTAGAAGACAAATTTTGGACTATATTTTTTAAAGGATTTATAGAATTTGCTAGGATAGACTGGTGACTGGAGATCAAGAATAGTTCTTTAATTTTGACAGTTATTATCTTGGAATGAATTGATTATAACATAGAACTAGTTCTGCATATGAGGAAAAATGTTAGAGAAAAAAAATACATAATGTTTGCAAACAACCAAAGCAGTTCTCAATGGGACAGAAATGCACTACAAGTTACAATAACTAATCTGAATTTCGAAGCTAACGAAGAGATAAAGAGAAAATAGGTTTTTCAAAGCGTTTTTGCATGCAAACCCTAATAATCATATTTCTACGTAATTTCAAGATTTTTTTTCAACCCTAAGGTTTAGAAAATTTAAAAAGGCTATACTAGAGTAATTGATGTTGTGGAGAAGTTAAGGCATGTATTCAAGAAGCATCTTTAAAAATCTATTGAGACACATTAGAATGGAGCATTTTCTTGCATTTTTATCAATGTGGTTCACATTAAAGATGTGTGTATCTATTTTTATTCACCATTAAATGAATACAATCATATATATATGGAAGAGTTTAGGAATAAACATCTTTTTGATGAAAATGACATGCTTAAATCAAAGTATGTCAATATAGAGGAAAAGAACTTGGATATATGGAAGGTTTTTCAAATGTTCTATGAAGAAGAACGAATCAAGATTGTTGAGCTACATTCCTAAGGAATTCAGCTACCTTGACCAACCCTATAAAATCATCAAAGAAACTATAAAGGAAGTCACTGTGTTGTGCTCCATTGGAGATGTACCAACATTAAAATCTATGTAAAATGATGAGGTTATAACACTTACCAGAGTCCAGTATGAAAAGACGAAATCCAATGTAGATTATATCACTAACCTAGGAGTTAGGTATAGAACTATGATCATTGCATATAAGATATATTTTACCAACAAAGAAGGCTATGCTACTACCACACCAATTCATACAACATATCAAATTGATGCAAAGTGGTAGGGTGGTTATTGATTTAATCAAGGTTGCAAAGGTAGAAAAGACTTATAAGGGAAATACAAGGTTCTCAACTCTCCAAGTAGACCCAAGACACCAAAGGCTCCAAGAGTACCAAAATCCACACAAGACTTTACTCAATGCCCAAAATGGTTTCAAACGCTTCCTTGGGTCAAATACAAAAGGTTTCAAAAGGTTATTTGGTCAGCAACCCCACCTGACACTTGCACCTTGAAACACACCAATTAGGCATGGCTCCTTGTAGCCAAACAACAACCTAATTCACCTCTTAACTTCCAAGTTCCCCAAACTAATTCCAAAAAAAATATATTTTTAGACACCCTTTTCCCTTGCACAAAACATATCAAACACTTTCAAGTAGGTACTTTGGACCAACTGTTCCAAAACCTAACTATACTCGGTTTACAAGAGGGCTAATTGTGCACATTTACAAAGGAACTAAGGTCCAATTATATCCAAGGACTATGATACCTTCAAAAGTCTTAGGAAATGACCCCAAACCACCAAATATCCATCCAATTTGGACTCTTGACCCCTGCAAGCATAAAGCCCCAAATTTACCCCCAAAACCCTTATAAACTAGGGCTCGAGAAATGCCATGCTTCCCAATGCTTTCTCCATCTAATGAGAGTTGTTACACCATCACATTGGTGTCCTCTAAAAAATTCATGAAGAAAATAGGGTCCTCCAATGGGTAGATCTCCTACTGCTGCTCCATAGCCACCAATTTCAAGGCAATTTCATGCCCTCAAACACTCTAACTTGACCAAATGACTGATTAGCTACATTCACCAACTTTATCATATATTTTTAGGAATGAATACATATAACACATGTCAAAAAACCATCCCCAAGTCACAATTAGAATAGTATGGGGATAGTTACTCCATTTTACTTAAGAAAACAATGTAAAATCTAGTTGTCTACAACACTTTGCCAATATAGTTGATATTTCAGAATGGAAAACCTTCCAAAATGGATCTTGAGACAACTCTAAAAACATTCCTTAATACATTTTAATGATCAAACAATGGCATAAATTCAATAAAGAACTCAACACATGTAAGAAACTATTAAATTTTATTGATTTGTTGTGTACAGTCTGTTCATTTCCTTCACCAGTCTGTACTCCTTCCTCCCACACATTCATGGGGTTTATAAGATAGTTCTCAACTTCCTCAACCAATCCCAAGTAGTTGGGAAGGACTAAAACTTGTTTAGACCTCCTAATTGCTATTTCCCACCAAGACACAACTAGCCGTTAATATTCAAAAATTTAAATTATTAACTTGTGTTATTTGGTGTTTTATTGCATAAAACTTATTCAAAATTTAGTGATTCAATTCCTAGGACCTATTTTACCTTAACAAAGAAAACCTAGACCCTAATTGAACCCTTGGGGTACTATTGACCCAACTTACATCATTTTGGTCCTAAGTCCTTTATCAAGACTTCTAGGACATATTATAAATTTATCAAATAATTTATTACACATGGCCATTTAAAGGCTTAAGCATATCCCAATTCACCTTTAGGGATGCCCTAGATCCTCTGGTTTCATGATGTCTCAAGATGTCCTTAGGTTCTTGTAGAATTGCTCCTGCACCATACACCCCACCTTTAAAGCAACTCTTATCCCAAGAGTGAAATGCCCTGGTCTTGTTGCCACCCATTCTTCTAGATGGATGTCTGCAACCTTTCCTCTATAACTTAGAATATCTCATATGCCTAGTACCTGAATTCAAAGAGTTATAAACACAAAATAAAACTTTTTTCTTGTCACCACCAATGGTGACATTATTCTTTGATGATTGAGAACAATCAACTTGTGCCCCTAGTAACTGCTCTTTCATCTGTTCCTTAGGATAAATAGACCCTTTCCCTTTTCTTTCATGGCTATGGCACTATCACTCCCCCTTAGTGATACCATAGGACACCATATATCACCAACCATAACTCCTTCTTGTTGCTTATTCTACTCCTTCATAGTCGACCCATTATGACTATCACAAAGTTCAAATTTCATGACCAATAAAGTGGTCCTTTGCTTCAAATCTGATTCTACATATCCTTGCTCCTCTTTCTCCTGTAAATCAACATAAGTCTTTGTACCAAACACAATAATTTTCCTACCTTCATCAGCAATATGGATAGGTAGGGGTGTGAGGGTATAAATCTCTTCATCTTTATGCACATCATAGACATTTTCCAATCCATAATCAATGGTCTGTCTTGAGGCCTGGCATGGTCTTCCCAAGATGATGTGATAACAAGTCATGGGAACCACATCATAGAAGACCCTATCATATAATCCAATATAAAAATCAACATAAGCCTTCTCTTTGATCACAATATTCTAATCACTAATGACCCATGATGCCCTATATGGTCTATCAATTGGAAATTTGTGCAAGTTTAGTTTATCCACCATCTCACAAGACACAAAATTGCCAAAAGAGCTAGAATTAACTATCATTTTGCAAACCTTACCATAGCTTTTGTAATTAGTTCTGAAAATTGATACCTCTGATTTCTTTTGCTGCTACATATGTGGCATTCTTCTCATCATCAAGAAGTCTCCTTCCAAGATTGGATCTATTGTAGTCCATAGTAACTTTTAGTGGTTAATATTCACCAATTGACTAATTTGGGAAATTTGAGAATCCAAATTTGGCTAATAATTCAAGATTTAAGGAAACCTAAATCTCCACATTTTTACAAAATTTTGATTTTGAAATATTTAAATCACAAAATAATTTATTTTATAAAAAACTTGAACTTGAAAATTTGCCACAATATTCAATACATGATTAGATTTGTTTTGCCAGAATTTTATAAGTTATTGTAGAAATTTAAATTAATTCTCCAATAATATATCATGATTATTAGTTACTATAGGGATCTATGACCAACTTTTAGTTGCCATTATTGACTTAAAGTATAATCTAGTGACCCTCATTATATTCTATGAGGTAAAAATGTTACTATTTGGTTTGTAATGCTTATGGGAGCTAAAATTTCTTTCAGATTGTTGATCTCAATATAAATCAATGGTCTTCAAGAAATTTTGGGCCCCAATAGTATTTTAAAATATCAATACATTTGTCTCACACAATACAATAAGGTTATTAGATTATATTTTAAATAAACGGTAGCAACTAATTATTACAAAGTCTATTCCTTAAACCCATCAAAGATTTCCACATTAAGCCTAATAATTTTCTATAAGAAGTCTATTTTTAAATAGAAGTATTCACCATGGTAATTGATTAATTTATTTTTATTTTTTGAGATTCACCAATATTTTCTACAAAAAAATTATTGTTCAAAAATAATTGCCAATAAGAATATTTTGTTTTCAAAAAAATTGAGAGATTCACCAATAGAAAAAAAAAATTTCAAGAAAATGAAAGATTCGCCAATATTTTATATCTTTTTTAAGAGGGGGTTTTCTTAAAGTTATCCCTATGTTGCACATTTTATTCTCTCTTCCTTCTTTTCCTTTGCTTCATCTTGTGTCAAGGTGACTCTTCTCTCAACCTTCCTAGCTTCTCTTTCAAGACATTTATAGAATGGATGCCCTTCTTCACCACACTTATAGCACTTCCCAGGAAAATTATTTCCTCTACCACTCTTTTGTTCTCCTCTTTGATCTAGTAATTTCTCTTTTCTTTTCTCATCTTTCCCTTGGCTTGGATTCACTCATTTTCCTTTTCTTGTTTGTCCTCTTGGATTACCTTGCCTCTCTTGCCTTCTCCTAAGCTTATCCTCAGCTTTCATAGCCAAATAAAAGAATTCTTCCAAGGTTCTAGGTGTAGCCATGCTCATCTCATCCTAGATATTGTATCTTAACCCTCCAAGATATCTAGCTACCTTCTCTTCCACATCTTCATCATGAGATACCCTGATGTCAAGGTTGTGGAATGCTTCTGTATACTTTGGGACGTCCATGTCTTTTTGTTTTAGTCCTTGCATCATCTTATACAATTGGAATTTGTGGTCTTTAGGAAGGAACTTATCCTTCATCCTCTCCATCATTCTTGGCCATGATGAGATCTTAACCAACCCTTCTTCATCCTGTCAACATGCAAGTTATCCCACCATAATAATGCATGTCCTTTCAATCTAGACTTAGCAATTTTGAGTTTCACCCTATCTTCAACATCATCACAATCAAAGAAATTTCAAGAGCACTGAACCAATCCTATAAAATTTCATCATCCATCCTTCCATCATACTTAGGAATTTCAAATTTTACCTTTGAGTCTCCAAGCTTAACAACCTTCAATATTCTTTCTAATCTTGCATCCTCGGGATCAAATGGTTCCTTTCTTACTGTGGAAAGTTCTTTATTATCTTCATGGTCCTCTCCATGTCCTTGTTTTCTCACAAGGTTAGTTAACCTTTCAACTTCTTCCCTTAGCCTTCTATTATCTGTCATTTGTTCTCTTAACAACTCAGCAAGTTTTGCATTTGTGACCCTCTAAGGGATCCCATCCTCTTCTCCTTCTGACATCTCTAAAGTATAGATCAACTTTGGAACACTCAAAGAGGAAATGTACACTCCAAGGCCTCAACAAAGGATCAAATACACCAAAGACCCCACAAGATTCTTCTCAACTCCTTCACCTAGGATGCTCCTAGGCTCTGATAACACTTGATATAGAGTGGTAGGGTGGTTATTGATTTAATCAAGGTTAAAAATGTAGAAAAGAATTATAAGGGAAATACAAGGTTCCCAACTCTCTAAGTAGACCCAAGACACCAAAGGCTCCAAGAGTACCAAAATCCACACAAGACTTTACTCAATGCCCAAAATGGTTTCAAATAATTCCTTAGGTCAAATACAAAAGGTTATTTGGTCAACAACCCCACCTAACACTTGCACCTTGAAACATGTCAATTGGGCATGGCTCCTTATAGCCCAACAACTACCTAATTCACCTCTTAACTTCCAATTTCCCCAAACATCTTCCAAAAAAAATTGGATTTCTAGACACCCTTTTCCCTTGCACAAAACATATCAAAAAAATTCAACTAGGTACTTTGGACCAACTTTTCCAAAACCTGACTGTACCCAGTTTACAAGAGGGCTAATTGTGCACATTTACAAAGGAACTATGCTACAGATATATCTAATGAATATGAGACCTTCAAAGGTCTTATGAAATGACCCCAAACCACCAAATATCCAACCAATTTGGACTCTTGACCCTTGCAAGCATAAAAGCCCCAAATTTGCCCCAAAAACCCCTATAAACTAGGGCTTGAGCAATGTCATACTTCCCAATGCTTTCTCCAATCAATGAGAGTTGTTACACCATCACATTGGTGTCCTCTAACAAATTCATGAATAAAATAGGGTCCTCCAATGGGTAGATCTCCTATTGCAACTCTACAGGGCCACCAATTTAAAGGCAATTCCATACCCTCAAACACTCCAACTTGACCAAATGACTGATCATTTGTATTCACCAACTTTCTCCTACATTTTTAGGCATGAATACATATAATACATCTCAATAACCCATCCCCAAGTCACAGTTAGAACAGTATGGGGATGGTTACTCCATTTTACTTAAGAAAACAATATAAATTCTCGCTATCTACAACACTTTGCAAATATATTTGATATTTTAGAATGGAAAACCTTACAAAATGGATTAAAAAAACTCTAAAAATATTCCTTAATACCTTTCAATGATCAAATAATGGATTAAATCTAATAAATAACTCAAAATATGCAAGAAACTATTAAATTTTATTGATTTGTTATGTACAGTCCGTACATTTCCTTCACCAATATGTACTCCTTCTTCCTCCCACATATCTATGGGGTTTATAAGATATTTCTCAAATTCCTCAACTGATCCTAAGTGGTCGGGAAGGATTAAAACTTGTTTAGACCTCCTAATTGCTATTTCCCACCAAAACACAACTAGCCATTAATATTCAAAAATTTTAATTTTTAACTTGTATTATTTGGTGTTGTATTGCATAAAACTTATTCAAACTTTAGTGATTCAATTCCTAGGACCTAGTTGACCTTAACAAAGAAAACCTAGACCCTAATTGAGCCCTTGGGGTACTATTGACCCAACTTACATCATTTTGGTCCTAAGTCCTTTATTAGGACTTCTAGGACATATTAAAAATTTATCAAATTATTTATTACATATGGCCATTCAAAGGATTAAGGATATCCCAATTCACATTTAGGGATGCCTTAGATCCTCTTGTTTCATGATGTCTCAAGGTGTCCATATGACGCAAGGCAAGGGTCAAGAGGGGCCAAAAGATGGCACACCCTGATGATCCAAGCCCGCTCAAAGCATGTGGAAGCAAACAAACACAACAGTGAGAGAGAGAATGTAGAAAATTTCATATATTTTCATCAATTGAATCATACATGTCAGGCTGTGAGGCCTTCCTGGTTACGGCCTGATATTACAATGATACTCGAAAGTCCTCAAACATGCGAGGATCTATTACAAATCTCCAATCTACTGTCTACTATCCTCTATCCCCCAAAACTCCCCCTAATCTACAACCAAACAACTACATTTATACAAGAAGCTACTAAACTGAGTCAGCCTTCATATCCATAATCAATGGAAGGAACAATCAAATCTGGGACCACACACTTCCCAATGATGGATTCCAACATTAAATTCATGATCCAATATAAATGCACAAGTCGGCCACAACAGAAACTAAAACTAAACCCATCGGTGAGCAAGATAACCGAGCAGTAGATAGGCAATGTCAAGCGCCACTGAAATAACTGACGGCCCAAGAGATAACTGACCACACTTGGTAACCAAAGGAAACCAACCAACTACCGACCAACTTGGTCAAAGCAGGAATCGAGCAACACAGACAAACTCTAAATTGTTTTTGGTGACACAGGATTGCCAAGGACCCGAGATGCTCCTGCATCAAACACCTGGGGTTATTTAGAAATGATTCTCTGAATCATTTGGTAGGTATGATCCGAGCTACATCCAACTCAAACTATGAAATCCATGAACTGTCTTCCATCGGTCTATTCTTCCATTTTATCAAATATTCCATATATCATTTTCCTCTTGTGCTCTTGCCAACTCTCTCCTTCAGGTTCTACTCAACTTCTTCATTCTGTGTCTTAGGATACTCTGTCGGTACTATCATGTCCTCATCAGGTTCATGATACTCATATAAATCAGCAACATTGAAAATTGGTGATATGTGCATGTCATCAGGTAACTCAATTTCATATGCATTTCCACTGTCAAATTTCTTCAAAATCTTGCAAGGTCCAAACTTCTTCATCTTCAGCTCCCCATATGTTCCAACAGGAAATCAGCCTTTCTTCAAATGAACCATCACTTCATCACCAGCATCAATTTTTTTGTGTCTTCTTGCTCTATCAGCTCTATCTTTGTATTTTTTATTACTATCTTCCAATTTCAGCTTCACATCTTCATGCAATGTCTTCATGTACTCAAAAAATTTTACTCCTTTAGCACTTTTCTTATTCTCATCAGCAATATCTCTCAAATCAGATATTCCTCTCGGTTGTGTGCCATTCACAATCTCAAATGGTGTTTTTCCAATACTTCTATTCATTAAATTATTGTATGCAAACTCTGCTTGTGCCAACACAAAATCCCAATTACTCAGTGTGTCTCCAACTAAACATCTCAAAATATTTCCCAAACTTCTGTTTACAACCTCAATCTGTCCATCAGTTTGTGGGTGAAATGTAGAACTATATTTCAACTCAGTGCCAAATTTCTTCCAAAGGTTCTTCCAAAAGTATCCAACAAATTTACTATCTCGGTCAAAGATAATACTCCTCGGTAATCCATGTGATCTGACAATTTCTTTAAAGAAAAGATCTGCTACATAAACTACATCTAATGTCTTTCTACAAGGTATAAAATGTGTCATCTTTGAAAATCTATCCACAACAACAAGTATAGAATTATTACCTCTTACTGTCTTCGATAAGCCAAGAACAAAGTCCATACTGATGTCAATCCAAGGTTTCTCAGGAACAACAATCTGTGTATACAATCTAGTATTCTGACTTACTCCTTTTGCAACTTGACAAATTCCACAACTTTTCACAAATTTTTGAACATCTCTATACAACTGCGGCCAATAGTACTTCTCCTTAAGCAAATTCCATGTTTTATCAATACCAAAATGTCCAACCAAACCACTACTATGTTTCTCCTTTATCAGATTAGTTCTCATTACTCCTCTTGTATACACAACTGAATACCTTTAAACATCGTACCTTCCTAAATAAAATATTCATCCCACTTAGTATCTTGTTGATATTCAATAGGTTCTCTACACTTTCTCCATGGCTCAAAAAAATCAGGGTCATTTTCATACAAACCTTTCATCTCATCAAAACCAAGAACTTCAATTTTCATCTCGGTCATCAAAGATTTTCTTCTACTCAATGCATCAGCAACTCGGTTAGTGACTCCACTCTTATGCTTTATCACAAATGTATAACTCTGCAAATACTCGACCCACTTCATATGTCTCTGATTCAACTTGTTCTGACTACCCAAATACTATAAAGCCTTATGGTCAGTATACAACACAAATTCACTCGGTATCAAATAATGTCTCCATTTCTTCAGTGCTTGAACAATAGCATAGAATTCTTGATCATACATAGAATATTTCCTTCTAGCATCATTCAACTTTTCACTAAAGAAAGCAACATGTTTACCTTCTTGACTCAACACATCTCCAATTGCACTACCACTTGCATCACATTCTACTTGAAATACTTTACTAAAATCAAGTAATGCCAAAACAAGTAATTCAGCAACTTTCTGCTTCAAAGTCTCAAAACTTTTCTCAGCTCCATGTGTCCACTTGAATTCTCTTTTGTCTCCTCTCATAGTCTCAGTCATAGCATTACAAACTAAACTGAAATTCCTTGTGAACTTTCAGTAAAAACTTGCCAAACCATGAAATGATCTTACCTCACTAGCATTCACAAGTGTAGGCCAATTCAAAATAGCTTCAACCTTTGCAGGATCCATCTTCAAACCATCAAATGAAATCACAAATCCCAAATACACAATCTCCTCTTTCATGAATGAACACTTTTTTAGATTTATCAGCAGCTTTTCCTCTTTCAACCTCTACAAAACTTGTCTAACATGCAACAAATGTTCTTCTTTGGTCTTACTAAATATCAAAATGTCATCAAGATATACAATCACAAATTTACCCAAGAATTTCTTCAAAACTTCATTCATCAACCTCATAAAAGTACTCAGTGCATTAGTTAAACCAAAAGGCATAACCAACCACTCATACAAACCTTCTTTTGTCTTGAAATTAGTCTTACATTCATCACCTTCTCTGATTCTGATCTGATGATATCCACTTTTCAAATCAATCTTTGTGAAATACTTTGCTCCAGTTAAACTATCCATGATGTCATCCATTCTCGGTATAGGAAACCTATACTTCATTGTTATCTTATTGATTGCTATGGAATCAATACACATTCTCCATTCTTCTTCAGTGCCAATACAGTAGGTACTGCACAAGGACTCAAACTTTCTTTGATCAAACCTTTCTCCAGCAATTCTTGAATCTATCGGTTCAATTCTTGATTCTTGGTAGGTGTTAACCGATGAGGTGCATTATTCGAAAAACTATCTCCAGGGATTAGATCCATACAATGATCAATGCTTCTTTTTGATGGCAAACCATCGGGTACATTATCAAAAATGATATCACTATACTTGGTGAGAAACTTATCAATCTCTATAGGAACATTATCTTCTATTTTCTTACTCAGTTTGTTAGGGATCACAACAAAACATACATCATTCTTCTTCAAAGAGTTAACAAACTTTCTTCCTTCCATCAAGAAAACTTTCATAGATGTGCAAACATTACTGATAGGTTCTTCCATCAATGGTAACAAGATTTGTTTCTTTCCATCAGCGACAATAGTATACTTATGCAATCTCCCATCATATATAGCATGTCTATCATATTGCCATGGTCTACCCAACAAAATATGACAAAAATCCATAGGCATGATATCACACAACACCTTATCATATTATTTTCCAATCTTCAAATTCACATAACATTGTTCACTTACCTGGACTGTATGCTCATCCTTGATCCATGAGATCTGATAGGGCTTCGGATGCTCCAACCTTTCGAACAGAAATTTTGTGACCATCTCCTCAAATGCCAGATTCTCCGAGCTACCACTGTCAATGATTACCTTCCAAAATTTATCAGAAACTCTACATCTAGTCTTGAACAAACTTTTCCTTACTAGATCTTCCTTTTTCCTTTCATTCCATAGTGCTCTCCTTACCATCAAGTTATCTTCCTTCTCAAGTTCACTCAGTGGCTCTTCTTGCACCAAAGCATTTCTACTACTACCAGCCTTCTTACTTACTTGTGTACATTCAAATGACCTATGTCCTTCTTCTCCACAATTGTAGCAAGTTCCTTGGAAACTTCCTCTGCTATAACCACCTCGGTAGTTATTGCCTCTACCTCTAGATGAACTTTCACCTTTCCACTCTGTCTTGCCTTTGTCCAGATTTTTCTTTTCAAGTTCAGATCTACGATTTTCACCATTAGATCTACTTCTTCCTCTAGGGAATCTACCACCTCTTCCTATTTGTCTCTGTTCATGTATTTTGTTCAATTTCTCCTTGGCCTTCAAAGCAAACTGATAAGCCTCTTCAATGTTCTCCAACTTGACCATACTAATTTCCTCTTGGATGGAAACTCTCAAATCATTCAAGTATCTACCAATTATTTCCACATCATCTTCATCATGTCTAGATCTGATATCCAACCTATAGAATTCCTTAGTATACTCTTTTACTGAGCTATCTTTCTGCCTTAGACTTTGCATTCGCCGAACTAGGTTAATCTAATAATCATAGGGTAAGAACTTTCCTTTCAACTTATTTACCATCTTATTCCATACCTTGATTTTGTCTTTGCCTTTCCTTTTCCTATCCAATTGCAGATGTTCCCACCATAGGGATGCGTGACTCTTCAACTTAGTGCTTGCAATTTTCACCTTCTTATCTTCAGGAATGTTTTCATATTCAAAATACTTTTCCATCTCGGTGATCCAGTCCACCAATTCATCTGAATCCAACTTTCCACCATACTCAGGAGGATTGAAATGTGGTGTAGACTTCAAACTTTTCAAAGCCTTCAAGAATATTTCTTCACCTTGATCCATAATAGGTGTAGGTTCTGCATTCGCCTGTTCTTCTTCAACTTCATCATCACTAACATCTTCAAGATGTCTGCCTCTGCTTTGGGATGTTTCCACTACTTCTAACCTAGCAACAATCTACCTTAGCATATCTGCCAATCCTGGATTTTCATCTCGCCTCCCATGAACCATCTTGACAACCCTCTGCGATTGCAGGTCAGATCGCAATCTGCTACCCCACAACAATCAACTAGGGCTTCAAGAGGAACCTACAAACCTAGATCCACAGACCTAGATCAAGATCTCACCTCTCTTTGATACCACCTGACACAAGGTAGGGGTCAACAGGGGCCAAAAGATGGTGCACCCTGATGATCCAAGCCCACTCAAAGCATGCAGAAGCAAACAAACACAACAGTGAGAGAGAGAATGTAGAAACTTTCATATATTTTCATCAATTGAATCATACATGTCAAGCTGTGAGGCCTTCCCAGTTATGGCCTGATATTACAATGATACTTAGAAGTCCTCAAACATGTAAGGATTTGTTACAAATCTCCAATCTACTATCTACTATCCTCTATCCCCAAAACTCCCCCTAATCTACAACCAAACAACTACATTTATATAAGAAGCTACCAAACTAAGTCGGCCTTCAGATCCATAATCAACGAAAGGAATGGTCAGATCTAGAACCATACACTTCCCAATGATGGATTCCAACATTAAATCCATGATCTAATATAAATGCACAAGTCGGCCACAACAGAAACTAAAACTAAACCTGTCGGTGAGCAAGATAACCGAGCATCAGATAGGCAATGTCAAGCGCCAATGAAATAACTGACCGCCCAAGAGATAATCGACCACACTTGGTAACAAAAGGAAACTGACCAACTATGAACCAACTCGGTCAAAGCAGGATCTGAGAAACACAGACAAACTCCAAATTGTTTTTGGTGACATAGGATTGCCAAGGACCCGAGATGCTCCTGCATCACCTTAGGTTCTTGTAGAAGTGCCCCTGCACCACAAATGGTGAAGGAAGGGATGGAATTTGATCTTTGTGAGATATTTTTGTAACAACTAATGGATAACATATACAAGACCAAGGAGTCTAAATGAAATTTCATGTATGGGTCTCTTAAATTATTTTTCTAATGTTTCATTTCTTGAATAAAATACCTAGAATGAAGAATATGGTTTGGAGAATGGATATTCTAGTACCCATGACCTGGGATAAAGGTTGACAAGATTATAATTGGAATTTATAAATTAGATGCCCAAGTCATAAATATTTTTTATAATAAAAGATGTAGTATTCATAGATAATGTTTTGAGTCCATCTTCTATATTTTTTCAAAGATTTAATTGAGTTTAAAAGGGATTTGTTCACCTAAACATGAACACAATTTCTAGTAAACACTAAGCACAATTTTTATTTCATAACCTTGTTTATGGATAAAAAAATATAGACTAAAGAGAGGAACTCCTATGAAAAAAACTAACCACGTGATTCTAATAGTAACTCTACCAACCTTACCTACAATCAAGCAATAGAAAAAAGATTTATTACTGGGTCAAGGAAAAGTTTCAATTTCTATAAGAAAGATTAAATTTTCTTATAGACAATGAGCCTTAAACCAAAAAAAATTTCAAATCCTCATACAAAGAGAATTAGGAAAGGAAAACCTCATCTTCTATTACACTTACCAATGCACTTCCTTTTAACTTCCACATAGTTTTAATCCACTTTATATACACATGTATGTTAGATTGAATAGGAAAAAATTAACCAATTAGTGTATTTTTTATTGATGAAATATTTTTTAAATTAACTAATAAATTTGAAAGTCATAGATACAAACATTCCTTTGAATGGAATGCTTATGATATTGCAACCTTCTCAAAAGACCCCCTTTTGGACAACTTCATAATCATAATATCTACCTGATTTAGTGTCTTTCAAGCTGTAGTATTGTCCTTGTTGGACCTTATAGTGTGGACTCTTAATTAATAATGGAGGCCTTAGTATGCTCTATTGACATAGGCACGGTGATTTAGATTCAAACAATTTAAACGGAAAATATTAGACCTCTATAAATAACACCTATGAAATAGAGGTAACATCTAATGTGTTATTTACCATACTATTATGTGCATGAACTAAATTAGGAGTGCATGTAAGCTCACTCAATATTTAGGTTGAGAACTTCATAACAATTATCTAGATTAAGTTTTTCTAATTCCCAAATAGGATATGTAGGGTCATCTCAAATTGACCTTCAAAGATCATGTCTAGGTCAGGCTATTTGTCTCATTATTTGAACATATCTTAGTTAGTGCAATATTTTACATTCATAGTGTGGAGTTACCACCCTTGTTGTCATAAAAAACACTGCAAAACTAACTCTTTGAACTGAAAATAAATTTCTTGAACACTGCAAAACTAACTCTTTGAACTGAAAATAAATTTCTTGGTCAATAAATAAGATATTAAAGATACAAATATAAAAATAAACCAAAAAACTAATAATGAAAGTTAATTACCCTCACAAAACCAATACCTAAACACTTAATCAAATATTATTCTTTTATTTAGACATTAAAAACATGGCTAGATATGATATTATAACTTACATCCTTTAATTTTGATAGCCATCAACAAGTAATATGTATCCCTAAATTCTTGCAAAAACCTACTTTCTCACACCATTTATAGTGAGCGCAAATATTATGTTCAAAAACTTCTAACCATTATATGAATTGTCTTTTTTGCAACTTCATCTTCCAAAGCCCTAGCTAATGTAGACTTGTTCGTATTTATAGCATCCATTCTCATTTCCATTAAGGTAGTCCTCTCCCTTAATTTCAAATTCATATTGTTCACCAGAGAAGCAGGGTGTTTGGTATCATAAAAGATAGAAGATGTGGGAAGGTATATAAAGAAGAACAAATACAAAAATGGTTGTTTTGGTCTTTCTTGATATGCAATCATTTCAGGAAATGGAGAAAATATATTTGTTGAAAACTTTCAAAGGAAGGCTAGACTTTGTAGCCTTTGCCATTATTCTCCCAACCTCAGCTAAAATCAGAGCATTGGAAAAGGGTATAGACATGGGTAATTGATTGAAATGCATAGGTGTAGAAGCCTTTTCCAACATCCTCTCAAGCTATGCCAAAATGGGAGCATTGGAAAATGCTACAGACATCCATCAGAGAGTGCAATCAATTGAAATTCATTGGTGTAGTAAGGCTAGAATCTACAGCCCTTTCCACCATCCTCATAGCCTGATTTAAAATGGGAGCATTGGAAAAGGGTACCGACATCCATCATAGTGTAATCAATAGAGAAAATTTGGTAGATGTTGTTGTGGTATTTTCAATAAAGATTACAAATAGCTTTTAAATATACTAAACACATCAACTTTACATTTAAGAATATAGATCCACACCTTTCTAGAATAATCATCAATAAATGTCACAAAGTATAATGACTCGTCAAAAGAAACTATGGGAAATGGCCTCCAAACATGAAAATGAGTATATTCTATAATTCATTACTTATAAGAATATCTTATTTTTAAGTTCTATATTCCTTTCGAAGGATACAATATTTGGAAGAAACTTATGATTTATCAGTACCTTTAGCCATTTCTCACTCATATGGTCTAATCCTTGATACAATAAATAAGAAGATTCATTTTCTTCCTTAGACACCATTGTTGTTACATTTATTTCAGTTTTCCCTTCTAGATCTTGTAATCTTTGTAACCTTTAAGACTACTAAAACTTTCTTGAACACTTTCAATACTCCATCGTAACATGTAAATTTGTAATCCTTAGAATTTACAACTCCAAAGAAAATTAAATTATTTTTGAGTTATGTTCATGCCTTATCTATATCAATGTCTTTACAAAAAAATTCCATTTAATGCTTGAAAATAAATATCAAATCCTACAGACAAAATGAAATTCTTTGATATGAATTGTAAAAATTGTGAGGAAAATGTTTAAATTTGTAGCACAAATTAGTTGTAAAAAAATAAAAGAGATGATAAAATAGTATAATATAATAACATTCAACGAGACACATATTACATGGTAAAATTTTGACATAATATGCTAGGGAAACATCCACTTGAATAAATATTACGATTTTTATTTCTCAAAGACAAATCTACAATGTTAATGTAGTTGCTATTACAAATTAGTTTTTCTTTAAACACTTCAAAGCTATATTTAACATCTTTCACATAAAAATGATAACTAATTCTTAAAAAACAAATTTTTATCTCAAAGAAAAACTTTAAGATAAGATTAGATAAAAAGTAACATTCAAGAAGACACAAACACAAATTCACTGCATAATATATAATACAAATTCGCTGCATACTATATAATACAAATTCACTGCATAATATATAATACAAATTGAATTTTCTTTAAAAATTATAAAGATATATATAATATCTTTTAGATAATACCTATAACCAATTTTTTTATTTAAAAAATTTTCTCAACAATAAATAGCCATGTAGGTCTAGTGAAATAATTAAGACTGAAGTACATATTTGGGCAAGTGTAAATTTTGAAGTTCAAGTAGCCTTTTCTATGTTGGCTTTGCCTCGCATGAATATCATGGATCTGATAGAGAGAAATGAGAGACAATACTTTATATTACCTCTAGATTGAGGTGGCACAAATCCTTATGTTAGGTGGTCCACTATTAACTGTGTCATGCCAAACATTATTGGCATCCTCATCCACATCATTTTTATTTTATTTTTTTGCTATGTGACAGGACTTTTACATATTAATTTCTTAAGTCTCGCAATAAATATATCATTCACATATGTAACATAATAAAAATAGGAGAAATCAAAGCTCAAAATAGGTTTTCCATCGATAACTTGGCAGAGGGTTTATCCATGTAAAAAATGGATCGGAGGAGAAACTCAAACATGAGCTCTAAGATTGTATTATTCTTACCTTCAATTTATAATCAATACATCATCAGGTTAGGTGCAGCATTAACAGTATTTAGTTGGAAATAAGGTAAGATAAGATTAAAGATAAGACTAAGATTTTGGAGGTGGACCTATAGTTAGTTTGTGCTGACAGACTGTGCATGCATAATTAATTTAGCTTTCTAACAGTCTGAGCTGCCATTACTCCTAAAAGTACATGAATACACAAAATAGAAGTCAAGTAGATATAAATACACCTCTCCCATTCCATTCCAATCATAGGTAGTCTGCAGTTTCATAATGCAAGTAGATATAATGTGAGGCCTCACCTCGTGCCACCATTTCATAGCAATTTATTTTCACCTCGTGACTCATGTTGACACTTTACTTTATCATGTTGGAATATTTGGACAAAGACATTATATTTTGATACTATGCGATGACCTATGATTATGTGATCATGATTTAGGACTTTATCTCCATGATTGATTATTAGGTCCTGATATAGTATTTAATGAATCTTTGATTTGATTATGATGCCTTTTTTTTATGTTTATGTCAAGAAAGCTTATAAGAAATGATCATGGTTAATATGTTAGGTTAATTAACATATATCATTGTATTCTTGATTTAATATGCTTTGAAATTAAAGAATGTAATGTTGGAATTTATGTGAAATATGAGGTGATGTAGTTGAAATTTTATGATGGAATGAATGTGATTTTTGAGATATATATATATATATATATATATATATATATATATATATATATATATATGTATATGTACATATATATGTATATGTACATATATATGTATATGTACATATATATGTATATGTACATATATATGTATATGTACATATATATGTATATGTACATATATATATATGTATATGTACATATATATATATGTATATGTACATATATATATATGTATATGTACATATATATATATTGTATATGTACATATATATATATGTATATGTACATATATATATATGTATATATGTATATATATATATATCTATATATATATATATATGTATATAGACATATATATATCTATATATTACATATATGTATATATATATATATATATCTATATATACATATATGTATATATATGTATACATATATATACATATATGTATATATATGTATACATATATGTAGATATATGTATATATATGTATACATATATGTATATATATGTATACATATATCTACATATATGTATACATATATATACATATATGTACATATATGTATACATATGTATACATATATGTACATATATGTATACATATGTATACATATATATATACATATATCTACATATATGTATACATATATATACATATATGTACATATATATACATATATATACATATATCTACATATATCTACATATATCTATACATATATATACATATATGTACATATATATATACATATATATACATATATCTACATATATCTATACATATATATATATGTACATATATATATACATATATATACATATATGTACATATATCTATACATATATGTGCATATATATATATACATATATATACATATATGTACATATATCTATACATGTATATACATATATGTACATATATATACATATATGTACATATATCTATACATAAATGTACATATATGTACATATATATATATATATATATATATATATATATATATATATATATATATATATATATATATATATATGTGGGTATGTGCAAGATCATGAGGGGCCAAAAAGTGGCGATGTGAAAAATATTCACTTTTCACTCGTCCAAAAGTGCATGAAAAGCGCTTGTTGACTTTTTAGTAGGCCTGGGTGTCAGTACACCTGGGCAAACCTAACACCAAAGCACAAGCTTAATCGGGTACCCGATTTGAAATCAGGTACCCGATTTTTCTAAGTATGAAAAAATGGCGGGATTATATGAAAAATTTGAACTTTTCAAAATTGGGGAAATTGGGGTACCCGATTTTCCCAAGTATGAAAAAATGGCGAGAGGGCGGGAGTATATGAAAAAAATGAACTTTTGTATATAATGTTTAAATATGTATTATATATATAATTATATATTAATTTATATATTTTATATTATAATATCTTAGGGGTTTTAAATTGTATGTCATATATATTTTATATTATAATATTTTATAACTTAATATATTTTTTATATATTAATATGTATTGTATATAATTATATTTAAAGTTTATATTATAAAAATATATGTACAAATTATATATATATATATATATATTATATATATAACATTTAAGGTGTATTATGTAAATATTCCAATGTGTCAAAAGGGGCCGTGGGACTTCCTAGGGGTCCTAACGTGTGATAAGGCATACTAGGACCACTAGAAAGTCCCCATGGCCCCTTTTGACACATGCGAACCCTCCAGTGTGTCTAAAGGGGTCCTAGGAAGTCCCCATGACCCCTTCAGACACACTAGAGGGTTCACATGTGTCAAAAGGGGGTCATGGGGACTTTCTAGTGGTCCTAGTATGCCTCACCATGTGTTAGGACCCGTAGGAAGTCCCCATGACCCCTTTTGACACATTGGAATGCTCGAGTGTGTCAATAGGGGGTCATGGGGACTTCTTATGGGTCCTAACTTGTGATAACACATACTAGTACCCCTAGGAAGTCCACATGACCCCTTTTGAAACATTTGAATGCTCAAGTATATCTAAAGGGGTCGTAGGACCCCTTAGGACACACTTGAGCATTTCAATGTGTCAATAGGGGTCATGGGGACTTCCTAGGGGTCCTAACATGTGATAATGCATACTAGGACCCTTAGGAATTCCCCATGACCCCTTTTGACACATGAGAACACTCAAGTGAGTCATAAGGGCTCATAAGACCCTTTGGGACACACCTGAGTGTTGAAATGTGTCAAAAGGGGTCATGGGGACTTCGTACGGGTCCTAGTGCACCTTATCACATGTTAGGACCCCTAGGAAGTCCCATGACTCCTTTTCACACATTAGAACCTAAAGTGTGTCCCAAGGATTATAGTACCCCTTTGGAAACACTTGAGGGTTCATATATGTCATGGGGACTTCCTAGCAGTCCCTAGTATGCCTTGTCATGCGTTAAGGCCCCTAGGAAGTCCCCATGACCCCTTTTGAAACATTTGAACACACAACTATGTCTAAAGGGGTCATAGGATCCCTTAGGACACACTTGAGTATTCAAATGTGTCAATAGGGGTCATGGGGACTTCCTAGGGATCCTAACATGTGATAAGGCATACTAGTACCCATAGGAAGTCCCATGACCCCTTTTGAAAGATTTGAATTCTCAAGTGTGTCTGAAGGGGTCGTAAGACCCCTTAGGACACACTTGAGCATTCCAATGTGTCAATAGGGGTCATGGGGACTTCCTAGGGTTCCTAACATGTGATAAGGCATACTAGGACCCCTAGGAAGTTCCCATGTCCCCTTTTGACACATGAGAATGCTCAAGTGTGTCATAAGGGGTCATACGACCCCTTGGGACATATTTGAGTGTTGAAATGTGTCAAAAGGGGCCATGGGGCCTTCGTACGGGTCCTAGTACACCTTATCACATGTTAGGACCCCTAGGAAGTCCTCATGACTCCTTTTGACACATTAGAACCCTCAAATATGTCCTAAGGGGTCATAGGACCCCTTTAGACACACTTGAGGGTTCAAATATGTCAAAATGGTTCATGGGGACTTGCTAGGGGTCCTAGTACACCTTATCATGTGTTAGGACACCTAGGAAGTCCCCATAACCCCTTTTGAAACATTTGAATGCACAACTATGTCTAAAAGTGTTGTAAGACCCCTTAGGGACACACTTGAGCATTCCAATGTGTCAATAGGGGTCATGGGACTTCCTAAAGGTCCTAACATGTGATAATGCAAACTAGTAACCCTAGGAAGTCCTCATGACCCCTTTTGAAATATTTAAATGCTCAAGTGTGTCTGAAGGGGTCGTAGGACCCCTTAGGAAACACTTGATCATTCCAATATGTCAATAGGAGTCATGGAGACTTCTTAGAGGTCCTAACATGTGATAAGGTGTACTAGGAGCCCTAGGAAGTCCCCCATGACCCCTTTTCACACATGAGAACACCCAAGTGTGTCATAAGGGGTCATACAACCCCTTGGGACACACTTGAGTGTTGAAATGTGTCAAACAGGGTCATGGGGACTTCCTAAGGGTCCTAGTATGTCTTATCATGTGTTAGGACCCATAGGAAGTCTCCATGACCCTTATTGACACATTGGAATGCTCAAGTGTTCCATGTGCCAAAAGGGGTTGTGTGCACTTCCAAGGGGTCCTAGTACACCTTATCACACATTAGGACCCCTAGGGAGTCCCCATGACCCCTTTTGACACATTGGAATGCTCAAGTGTGTTTTAACAGGTCGTAGGACCCCTTAAGACACACTTGAGCATTCCAATGTGTCTTAAGTGGTCATGGGGAATCTCTAGGGGTCCTAAGGTGTGATAAGGCGTACTAGGACCCCTAGGGATTCCCCATGAGCCCTTTTGACCCATTGAAACACTCAAGTGTGTCTTAAGGGGTCATACGACCCCTTAAGACACACTTGAGCATTCTAATGTGTCTTAAGGGGGTCATGGAGAATCTCTAGGGGTCCTAAGGTGTGATAAGGCGTACTAGGACCCCTAGGGAGTCCCCCATGACCCCTTTTGACACATTGGAATGCTCAAGTGTGTCTTAAGGGGTGTCATGGGGACTCCCTAAGGGTCCTAAGGTGTGATAAGGCATACTAGGACCCCTAGGGAGTCCCCCATGACCCCTTAAGAGACATTGGAACACTTTAGTATTTCAATGTGTCTTAAGGGGTCATGGGGACTCCCTAGGGGTCCTAACACATGATAAGGTATACTAGGACCCCTAGGGAGTCCCCATGACCTCTTTTGACACATTGGAACACTTAAGTGTGTCTTAAGGGGTCCTAATACCCCTTAAGACACACTTGAGCATTTCAATGTGTCAAAAGGGGTCATGGGGACTCCCTAGGGGTCCTAAGGCATACTAGGACCCCTAGGGAGTCCCCATGACCCCTTAAGACACATTGGAATGCTCAAGTGTGTCTTAAGGGGTCCTCTGACCTCTTAAGCCACACTTGAGAATTTCAATGTGTCTTAAGGGGTCATGGGGACTCTATAAAGGTCCTAATGCATGATAAGACTTACTAGGACTCTAGGGAGTCCCCATGACCCCCTTTTGACACATTCGAATGCTCAAGTGTGTCTTAAGGGGTCCTATGACCCTTTAAGACACACTTCAGCATTCCAATGTGTCTTAAGGGGTCATGGGGACTCTCTAGGTGTCCTAACATGTGATAAGGCGTACTAGGACCCCTAGGGAGTCCCCATGACCCCTTAAGACACATTGGAATGCTCAAGTGTGTCTTAAGGGGTCGTACGACCCCTTAAGACACACTTGAGCATTCTAGTGTGTCTTAAGGGTTCATGAAGACTCTCTAGGGGTCTTAATGTGTGATAAGGCATTCTAGAGGACCCCTAGGGAGTCCACATGATCCCTTTTGACACATTGGAATGCTCAAGTGTGTCTTAAGGGGTACTAATACCCCTTAAGACACACTTGAGCATTCCAATGTGTCAAAAGGGGTCATGGGCATTTCTTAGGGGTCCTAACATATGATAAGGCATACTAGGACCCCTTATGACACACTTGAGAGTTCTAATATGTCAAAAGGGGTTATGGGGACTTCCTAGGGCTCAAAGAATGTCTTATCACACATTAGGACCCCTAGAGAGTCTCCATGACCCCTTAAGATACATTGGAATGCTCAAGTGTGTCTTAAGGGGTCGTAGAACCACTTAAGACACACTTGAGTATTCCAATGTGTCCTTAAGGGGTCATGGGGACTCCTTAGGGGTCCTAACACATAATAAGGCGTACTAGGACCCCTAGGGAGTCCCCATGACCTCTTTCAACACATTGGAACACTTAAGTGTGTCTTAAGGGGTCCTAATACCCCCTTAAGACACACTTGAGCTTTCCAATGTGTCAAAAGGGGTCATGGGGACTCCTAGGGTTCCTAAGGCGTACTAAGACCCTAGGGAGTCCCCATGACCCCTTAAGACACATTGGAACGCTCAAGTGTGTCTTAAGGGGTCCTATGACCTCTTAAGACACACTTGAGCATTCTAATGTGTCTTAAGGTGTCATGGGGACTCTATAAAGGTCCTAACATGTTATAAGGCATACTAGGACCCCTAGGAGTCCCCATGACCCCTTTTGACACATTGGAATGCTCAAGTGTGTCTTAAGGGGTCCTAGTATGCCTTATCATGTGTTAAGACCCCTAGAGAGTCCCCATGACCCCTTTTGACACATTGGAATGATTAAGTGTATCTTAAGGGGTCCTAATACCCCTTAAGACACACTTGAACATTTTAATGTGTCAAAAGGGGTCATGGGGGACTCTCTAGGGGTCCTAATGCTCAAGTGTCTGTTAAGGGGTCCTACAACCCATTAAGACACACTTGAGAGTTCCAATGGGTCAAAAAGGGCCATGGGGACTCCCTAAGGGTCCTAGTATGTCTTATCACGTGTGATAAGGCGTATTAGGACCCCTTAAGACATACTTGAAAATTTCAATATGTCAAAAGGGGTCCTGGGGACTCCCTAGGGATCCTAAGGCATGATAAGGTGTATTAGGACCCCTAGGGAGTCCCGATAACCCCTTTTAACACATTGGAATGCTCAAGTGTGTCTTAAGGGGTCCTTTGACATGTCCTAATGCATTCTAAAGGGTCATCATTCCATCGAAGTTGCATTTGAAACCCTAATGACCCCTTAACGAGCCTGTCGACCCCGATTCGACATGTGGTGTCCCAAGACCACCCCATGGACCCCTTTCGAGTTCTACTAGACAAAAGTCATCCAAATTTGGTACGTAGGTCCTCTAACATGTCCTAATGCATTGCAAAGGGTCCTTGTTCCATCAAAGTTTTATTTGGAACCCTAATGACCCCTTAACATCCATGTCGATCCTAATTCGACATGTGGTGTCTCGAGAGCACCCCATGGGCCCCTTTTGAGTTCTACTAGGCAAAAGTCCTCCAAATTTAGTACGTAGGTCCTCTGACATGTCCTAATGGGTTCCAAAGGGTCACCGTTCCATGGAAGTTCTATTTGGAACCCTAATGACTCTTTAACAAGCCTACCGACCCCGATTCAAGATGTGGTGTCCCGAGAGCACCCCATGGACCCCTTTTGAGTTCTATTATGCAAAAGTCATCCAAATTTGGTATGTAGGTCCTCTAACATGTCCTAATGTGTTCTAGAGGGTCACCATTTCATGGAAGTTTCATTTGGAACCCTAATGACCCCTCAACAGGCCTGTCGACCTTGATTCAACATGTGGTGTCCCAAGAGCACCCCAAGGACCCCTTTCGAGTTCTACTATGCAAAAGTCATCCAAATTTGGTACGTAGGTCCTATGACATGTCCTAATGTGTTCTAAAGGGTCACTATTCCATGAAAGTTGCATTTGGAACCTTAATGACCCATTAACGTGCCTTCTGACCCCGATTCGACATGTTGTGTCCCGAGAGCACCCCATGGACCCCTTTTGAGTTCTACTAGGCAAAAGTCATCCAAATTTTGTACGTAGGTCCTTTGACATGTCTTAATGTGTTCCAAAAGGTTGTCATTCCATTGAAGTTGCATTTGGAATGCTAATGACCCCTTCATAGGCCTACCGACCCCGATTTGACATGTGGTGTCCTCAGAGCATCCCATGGACCCCTTTCGAGTTCTACTAGGCAAAAGTCATCCAAATTTGGTACGTAAGTCCTCTAACATGTCCTAATGTGTTTCAAAGGGTCTCTATTCAATGAAGTTTCATTTGGAACCCTAATGACCCCTTAACAGGCCTGTTGACCTTGATTTGACATGTGGTTGTCCCAAGAGCACTCCAAGGAACCCTTTCGAGTTCTACTAGGTAAAAGTCATCCAAATTTGGTACGTAGGTCTTTTGACATGTCCTAATGTATTTGAGAGGGTTGTCATTCCATTGAAGTTACATTTGGAACCTAATGACCCGTTAACAGGCCTGCCGACCCCGATTCGACATGTTGGTCTTTTAGAGCACCCCATGGACCCCTTTCGAGTTCTACTAGGAAAAAGTCATCCAAATTTGGTAGTAGGTCCTGTGACATGTCCTAATGCATTCCAAAGGGTCACCGTTCCATTGAAGTTGCATTTGGAACCCTAATGACCCCTTAACAAGCCTACCAACCCCGATTTGATATGTGATTTCCCGAGAGCACCCCATGGACCCCTTTCGAGTTCTACTAGGAAAAAGTCATCTGAATCTAGAAATTAGGTCCTCTAAAATGTCTTACTATTTCAAATAGTCACTGTTCTATCAAAGTTGCATTTGGAACCCTAATGACCTCTTAACAGGCCTATCATGCTTGATTCGACATGTGGTCTCCTGAGAGCACCCCATGGATCCCTTTCGAGTTCTACTAGGCAAAAGTCATCCAAATTTGGTACGTAGGTCCTCTAACATGATCTAATGCATTCCATAGGGTCACTATTCCATCGAAGTTTCATTTTGAACCCTATTGAGCCCTTAATAGGCCTACCGACTCCGATTCGACATGAGATCTCCCGAGAGCACCCTATGGACCCCTTTTGAGTTTTACTGGGAAAAAGTCATCCAAATTTGGTATGTAGGTCCTCTGACATGTCCTAATGCATTCCAAAGGGTCATCATTCCATCAAAGTTACATTTGGAACCCTAATAACCCCTTAACAAGCCTACCGACCCCGATTTGACATGTGGTCTCTCGAGAGCACCCCATGGACCCCTTTCGAGTTCTACTAGGAAAAAGTCATCTGAATCATGGAATTAGGTCCTTTGACATTTCTTAATGTGTTCCAAAGGGTCACCATTCCATCAAAGTTGCATTTCAAATGCTATTGACCCCTTAACAAGCCTACCGCCCCCGTTTCGACATGTAGTCTCCCGAGAGCACCCCATTAACCCCTTTTGAGTTCTACTAGGAAAAAGTCATTCAAATTCGGTAAATAGGTCCTATGACATGTTCTAATGTGTTACAATGGGGTCACTATTCCATCAAAGTTTCATTTCAAACCCTATTGACCCCTTAATAGGCCTAACGACCCTGTTTCGACATGTGGTCTCCCGAGAGCACCCCATGGACCCCTTACGAGTTCTAATAGGAAAAAGTCATCCAAATTTGGTACATAGGTCCTATGAAATATCCTAATGTGTTCCAAAGGGTCACTATTCCATCAAAATTTCATTTGGTACCCTAATGACACCTTAACAGGCCTATTGACCCCGATTCAACATGTGGTCTCCTGAGAGCCCCCCATGGACCCCTTTCGATTCTACTAGGGAAACATCATCCAAATTTGGCATGTAGGTCCTTTTACATGTCCTAATGCATTCCAAAGGGTCATTTCTCCATCAAAGTTGCATTTGGAACCCTAATGACCCCTTAACAGGCCTACCGACCCCGATTTGACATGAGGTCTCCCGAGAGCACACCATGGACCCCTTTCGAGTTATACTAGGAAAAAATTAGTCCAAATTTGGTACATAGGTCCTATGACATGTCATAATGCATTCCAAATGGTCACCATTCCATCAAAGTTGCATTTGGAACCCTAATGACCCTTTAATAGGCCTACCGACCCTGTTTTGACACGTGGTCTCCCGAGAGCACCCCCATAGACCACTTTCGAGTTATAGTAGGAAAAAGCCATCCAAATTTGGTACATAGGTCCTCTAACATGTCCTAATGCATTCCAAAGGGTCACCATTCCATCAAAGTTTTATTTCAAACCTTGATGACCCCTTAATAGGCCTACCGACCCAGATTCGACATGAGGTCTTCTAAGAGCACCCCATGGACCCCTTTCAAGTTCTACTAGGGAAAAGTCATCCAAACTTTGTACATAGGTCGTATGATATGTCCTAATGTGTTCCAAAGGCTCACCGTTCCATTGAAGTTGCATTTAGAACCCTAATGACCACATAACAGGCCTACCGATCCCGATTCGACATGAGTTCTCTCGAGAGCACCCCGTGGACCCCTTTCGAGTTCTACTAGGAAAAAGTCATCCAAATTTGGTATGTAGGTCCTATGACATGTCAAATACATTCCAAAGGGTCATTATTCTATTGAAGTTGCATTTCAAACCCTAATGACCCCTTAACAGGCCAATCCACCCTGATTCGACATGTGGTCTCCCTGAGAGCACCCCATGGACCCCTTTCGAGTTCTACTAGGCAAAAGTCATCCAAATTTGGTACGTAGTTTCTATGACATGTTCTAATGCATTCTAAAGGGTCACCATTCCATTTAAGTTGCATTTTTAACTCTAATGACCCCTTAACAGACCTATCGACCCCAATTCGACATGAGGTCTCCCGAGAGCAACCCATGGACCCCTTTCGAGTTATTTTGGGAAAAAGTCATATGAATCATGGAATTAGGTCCTCTTACATGTCCTAATGTGTTCCAAAGGGTCATCATTCCATCAAAGTTGCATTTCAAACCCTAATGCCCCCTTAACAGGCCTACCAACCCCGATTCGACATGAGGTCTCCCGAGAGCACCCCATGGACCCCTTTCGAGTTCTACTAGGAAAAAGTCATCCAAATTTGGTATGTAGGTCCTATGACATATCCTAATGCATTCCAAAGGGTCACCATTCCATCAAAGTTTTATTTGGAACCCCTAATGACCCCTTAATAGGCCTACCGACCCCATTTCGACATGTGGTCTCCCGAAGCACACCATGGACCCCTTTCAAGTTTTACTAGGAAAAAGTCATCCAAGTTTGGTACATAGGTCCTATGACATATCCTAATGTGTTCCAAAGGGTGACCATTCCATTGAAGTTTCATTTGGAACCCTAATGACCTCTTAACAGGCAGGTACCGACCCTGATTCGACATGTGGTCTCCCGAGAGCACCCCATGGACCCCTTTCGAGTTCTACTAGGCAAAAGTTATCCAAATTGGTATGTAGGTCATCTGATATGTCCTAATGCATTCCAAAGGATCACTGTTCATCAAAAGTTTCATTTGGAACCCCGATCACCCCTTAAGTCACCTATCGACCCCGAAACGCACAATGGTCTCCCAAGAGCACCCCATGGACCCTTTTCGAGTTTGACTAATCAAAATTCATCTAAATTGTGGAGTTAGGTCCTCTGACATGTCCTAATGCATTCCAAATGGTCACCGTGCATCAAAGGTTGTCTCACGAGCCCTAATGACCCCTTAAGACACCTAGCAACACTGATTGGGACATGTGGTCTCCTGAGAGCACCCCATGGACCCTTTTCGAGTTGGACTAGGAAAAAGTTGTTTAAAATTTGGTACATTGGTACTCGGACATGCCCTATTGCCTTCCAAATGGTCACTGTACATCCGAAGTTGCCTCACAAACCCTAATTACCCCTTAAGACATCTAGCGACCCCGATTCGACTTGTTGTCTCATGAGAGGATCTATTATAACTTAAATTAAATATTAAAATTAAAATATTTGAAAAAATACAATATTTAATAGACTAAATATATAATATATATATTATAAGATATATTAGATATTACATTTAATATATATTATCAAATATACAATATATTAATGTCCTATTCATTTTATATATTATTATATATTAGACATTATATTATATTTTATTATATTATATACACAACAATATTTAATATATAATTTATAATATATACATATATATATTATGTAACATTTATATTTATATATAAAAATATTGCATTTAATATAAATCTGAACGGGACTATATACTTAGGTCGTTTAAATTGATATTATCGAATATATAATATAAATAAATAATATATATACTATATACTATTAATTATAAAATATAAAACATAAAATATAAAACCCTAAAATATAAAACCTAAATATAAAATATATAAATTATTCATTGTCAGGGTGAAAGAAAAAAATATCAAAATTAAAGGGAAATAAAAAAAGAGTGGGAGGGGGGGAAACTTTTCAAATTTGAAATTAAAGCAAAATCGGGTACATGAAAAAATCGAGTACCCGATTTTTTCATGTACCGATTAGGCTTGGTAATAGCTTTGGAAACCAAAGCTCCATGGTCAACGCTGAAGGTGGTGCAAAAATGTGTTTTTTCTCTATTTTTCTTATGTCGACACTTTGACCATTAGGTTGACGACTTTTTTTCCACCCGATTTCGATAAAATGAAAAGGGTTTCTTCATATGATTGTCAACTTTCCATCAATATAAGTGCTGTTAGATTTTGAATTCGTTAAGTATTTATTAGTTATTTTCTAGTTCACTTACATCTAAAGTCCTGATTGACATACTGATGGAAAAATAGCTATAACTTTCAAACCGTATAACATTTTCAAAATCCCAAAAGATGCGGTCACATTCTATGCTTCATCTAGTATAAGAAAAAATTAAAAAAAAATTAATTATGATAAGTTTTCAATGAGTTAAGGTGGTCAGACATGAGAGTTTTTAATTCTAAAAGCGTTGTAGCAAAAAAATTATAATTAATTATCTGTTTGGAATAAAAATACCAAAAAATATGCGTCACATCCGGGCATGAGTCAGCTACTTATATATAGAATATTATAAAAAAATATTATCATTTGCTTTTGATTAGGGTGGTCAGACATACACGTACTTCTTACTTTTTTGTTGAAATGTTTGTAGTGTTGCATTGCAATCTATACTTTTTACCAATCATATTAAATTTTTTTCAGAAAAGGCTTAGTAGTTTAGAAACTACATTCAATTTCCTACAAATTATATTCTTACAACTTTTTGATATTAGGTTGATAAACTAGTTCATTTTTTCATGCCAAGTTGACTAATCCTGATTGTCTGATTTTTCATTTACACTTAAGGGCATAGTTTGGCCCCTCATGATCCTGTA
This sequence comes from Chamaecyparis obtusa, assembly GCA_027943335.1. Lineage (NCBI taxonomy): Eukaryota > Viridiplantae > Streptophyta > Pinopsida > Cupressales > Cupressaceae > Chamaecyparis > Chamaecyparis obtusa. Next base: position 61,934 of record BSBK01009178.1, read on the forward strand.
CATACCCGGGGACTCTCTAGGTGCCCTAATGCATGATAAGGTGTACTAGTACCCCTAGGGAGTCTCCAGAAGCCTTTTTGACACATTAGAATGCTCAAGTGTGTCTTAAGTGGTATTAGGATCCCTTAAGACACACTTGAGCATTCTAATGTGTCAAAAAGAGGTCATGGGGACTCCCTAGAGGTCCTAGTATGCCTTATCACATGTTAGGACCCCTGGAGAGTCTCCATGACCCCTTTTGACATATTGGTATGTTCAAGTGTGTCTTAAGGGGTATTAGGACCCCTTAAGACACACTTGAGCATTCTAATGCGTCAAAAGGGGTCATGGGGACTCCCTGGATGTCCTAATACATTATAAGGTGCATTAAAACACTTAGGGAGTCCCCATGACCCCTTTTGATGCATTAGAATGCTCAAGTGTGTCTTAAGGGGTCCTAATACCCTTAAGACACACTTGAACATTCTACTGTGTCAAAAGGGGTCATGGGGACTACCTAGGGGTCCTAGTACGCCTTATCATGAATTAGAACACCTAGGGTGTTCCCATGATCCCTTTTGACACATT